>BQNB010035673.1:0-50696 GCA_026074375.1 Tanacetum coccineum
TTAGCCCAAAATTTGTGGTATGTGGAGAAGTGTCGAAACATCTAATTTTGTTGAATAAAGTTATCAGCGTCTTGTTTAGAACGAGTTATCAAACCTTAAGTCTTTTTCTTGGTCACACAATCAGATAACACGAACTTAATCTCGCGACGAGATTTCTTTAAGGGGTAGGTACTGTAACATCCGGGAATTTTTGAAATTTTGAAGGACTATTTTAATCTTTGACTTTTCGAATCTGACTTGACCTTTTTGACTTTTGGTCTTTTATTGTCACATAAAATCAATTACCGCGTAACCGGTAAAATTTTCGGAACATATTTTAAATAATAAATCATATTTATTATTACATCTCTCAAGGAAAAATTATTTTTAACTTATTTGATTCGAAACGAAAAAGGATATATATTAATTCATAGTTGATTTATCAAAAACGAACCACTAAATCACGTTTTCACGATTCGGACCCTAAAGCAATTTGATGTAAAACGATATTTCAAACAACTTTTTAGTTTTGACCGAGACCCGAAAACAGTCAGAAGGTGACTGAAATGCCCTCGCAAGATTTTAGTAACGAGAAAATAATTAAATTATATTTAATTTACAATTTTTATTAATTAAAAATATTTAATAAATTATTCATCATTTTATTCGAAAACGTTTGTTGATAACGCAAGTATACGGGTTAAAAATTTTATTTCTAGTTTTACTTTCGGACGAGACGTAACTGGTTCACCAAATAAATAACAAATATTTTTAAAAATGTTATAAAAATATTTACGAAATATTATCAAATAAATACTTATTTTTACCAGAAAAATGATTTGGAAAACAATGACGCAAGTTTCGAGATTTGAATCATCCGTTAAGTCGTCCAAACGAGTCCCGAACCAATATTTACCAAAAGTTACACTTTTGGCCCTTGTGAAAATATTACAAGACTAACCCCCATCTATTTGTAACTTGCCACTTTACTTTATAAGTTTTTATATATATATAAAAACTTTACATTTTTTTTTCATTTTACTCTTATAAAAACACACATACAACACTCCAAATTCTCTCCCTCTCTCCCAAAACTCCGGCCACCGGCTGCCACCGCCGGAAAAGTTTTTCGGCGACCATCTCCGGCCACCACCCAACTGCCGCCACCTCCGGTCATCTTCTCCGGCCAACATTCCGGCCACCACCACGCTGCCGCCGCCGGAAAACTTTTCCGGCGGACTTTTCCGGCGAAATCTAAAATTACTCCTCATCGCCGGATCTATCCAATCCCCAACACCACTCGCCGCCACGCGCTGCCATCACCACCACGGCACAGCCGCTGCTACGAACCACCTTACGGTGCGTTTCGTTTTTAAAAAAAAACCACGCTAAGGGGTGCGTTGGTTTTGCGGGTCAGACCTAGGGAGGGGTGCGGGTGGTTGGTGCTTTTCTCTATTTTAGGGTGCGTTTGGCTGTGGTTCGCACCAAATAGCGTGCGTTTGATTTTCGGGTTAACCATAAAGGGTGCGTTCGTTTGTGGTTAAACCCAAAAAGGGTGTGTTGTTTGTTGTGGTTCGCGGGTCAGTCACCCACGTAGGGTGCGTTCGGTTGTAAAATAAGCACCGGAGGGTGCGTTGGTTTGAGTAACAGTCACCCAACGAGGGTGTGTTTGGGTTCGACATAGATTAGGGTGCGTTTGTTGGTATGTGGTTTTCATATGGGCACAAGGTGGCGTTGAGATGTAGGGCAGTAGCTAGGCGCGTCGGTTTGTTAATAAACATACACCCAAAAATGGTGCGTTGGTTTTGTGTTTAAAACGCACGGGTTGCGTTTGGTTTTGTATTAAAATATCCAAGGGTGGGTTGGTTTAGTTCTCCAACAAAAAAGGGTGCGTCGAGGGTTTGGTATAACCCAAAAAGGGGTGTGTTCGTTTGGGCCTTTATCAATAATTAGGGTGGTTTTGGGTTTTGGTCTAACAACTCACACTAAGGGGCGATTAGGCTTAACTAACCACGTAAGGGTGCGGTTAGGGTTGTTATTTAGCACCGATCTAAGGGATATGTTCGGTTGGGATATGGGTGGCTCCTACACCACAGGGTGCTTTTGGCAGTCACCACCACCCGAAAAGGGTGCGTTTGTTTTTATTAAAAACCCCACAGGGGTGTTTGTTCCGGTGGTAAACCGCACCAGAGGGTGCGTTTGGTTTGAGTAGAACCCCAAAAGGGGTGTTTCGTTTGTCGATTCATAACACCGAGAATAGGGTGCGTTTGGTGTTGTCTCGCAGCCAAGGGTGCGTTTGGTTTGCTGAGTTACACCCAAGGAGTGTTTGGTTTGGCTGTTAGCGCCAACAGGAGTGTTTGGTTTGGCGAAAAACAAATCAGGGAGTGTTTGGATTGGCAGTTAACACCCAAGAGGTGTGTTTGGCTTAGCAGGAAACCAGTTAGGGTGCGTTTGGTATAGCAGAAACACGGATAGGGGTGCGTTTGGTTGCTTGAAAACGCACCAGGGGATCTTTTGGTTTCGGTCAAACGGATTAAGTGCATGGTTTAGGCATAGAACAGACAAGGGTGCGTTTGATAATCAACACGAAAAGGGTGCGTTTGATTTTGCACCACAAAAGTAATTCGATTATTTCGTTTAATTTTATCGAGTTAATCATATGTGATGAAATCCAGTGAAACTTGCGGCGTCTAAGTATAAAATGTATAAATTTTAAAACTGATTTATATATATCTATAAGCAATATTAGAAGAGTTTAGTGACTAAAAAACGACTTTATGGCGCGTTTTATGTAACGGGTCATTTTTGACCCAAAAACGGAACTTGGGAATCAGTGGGTTCGCGAGATTTTGAAAAGTCAAATTTTGGTTTACCAAAATATAACAACTTATATTTCAAACGGACGTTTTGATATAAAACGGACTTTTTAACTCCCAAAAACGAAGAAACTGGGTGAATCAAATAATACACCTTTAGAGAAAAAAAGGTTATTTAATATATATTAAATCCGACAGATTTATACATTAACAAGATTTGAGCACTTTCGAGTCCGTTTACGGTCTTCCGGCGAACCACGAATGTTGTTCGTATTGACGTTTTATACTTTGCGCGAGCTAGTCGTTTTAAAATTGAGATATAGCGGGTCAAAACTAAGGTCAACGATATAAAGTCAACGTGATATTTTTAAATTATGGATATTAATACCTTATGAGTGCGATTTTGAGTGATAAAATAAGGTTCGGTATAATATATTATTTCAATTAAATTATTTTTACGATCCATTGTTCGGATTCTAAAAACGAGAGTCCCCTAAAAAATAGTAACTTTCTGTAAAAATATTCGAGACAAGTTTTATATTGGACGGAAAACAATATACCATACAAATAATATACTAAGGTTAAGGCGTAAAGACGCGCAAGTGGATTTCTCATCACATGTATGTATGTATGTAAGTTTATAAAAATATGTATGATTTCGTCGTTACGATGTACGCATCGTTGATCATACTTAATACGTGTTATAATCGAGCGACATAATTATAGGTCGTGGTCGAGATCGTTGCAGATTCGGTTGTCATTTATTTGGATTATTTGATCATGGTCTTTGATCAAGGTGAGTTTCATATCCCCACGTTTTACATATATTTTTGGGGTGAGAACATGCTGGTTACAAATTCAATTACGTGTTTGATTTAAACTCGCTACGTGCTCATTTACAACTCGTTTGCATACATGTTAACAAATGCACTTACTTGGTTGATTTCCATACTCATTCTCACATCTTGCGAAGAGATACAATACTTGGTTGAGTTTTTTTTTGGATGTAAACACATACTATATTTTATGATTACGGATTATCTCAGGTTGTATGTTACAAAGTAATGTCAAGCTGAGGGTGCCAATGGGGACATCACGTTGTAGGCACACGTAATGTAATTCAAAGCTGAGGGTGATCCCGGAGGGCATCCGGTGTAGGCACACGTAAAGGTAATTCATTGCTGGAGGTGACAGTGGGGGCATCCGGTGTAGTAACACTTAAATAAAATTTTTTTTTCAATGCTGAGGATGTCCATGGGACATCCGTGTAAGCACATGTGGCTATTAATCCTGTTAGCGCATCAGTTTTCAGGTAGCTTAATAATTCGTAATCATTATTTTTATCTCTCATAGATTATTTACTGTGCCTTAAATAAAGTGGCAATACATACTTGAAACATTTTGGTGACATTAAATTGGTCATGCATTCTTTATAAATCTTTGGGATAAGATTGGTACTTTTGGTGACATTAAATTGATCATGCATTCTTTATAAATCTTTGTTATAAGATGGAACTTTTGGGCATAAAATGTGTCGTGCTTCTTTATAAATCCTTTGGGATTTTTACATGGAAACTTTGGGAGGACACAGTTGGACAAATACATTTATTTGAAGACTTACATTTATAATTTAAACAAACCTATGAACACACAACTTTATTTGACCGTGTTTAAAGCATGTTTTCTCAGTGATATAGATTCTTGGCTTACTTGAAGTGCATTGAGTCTATACATTCAAGTTTTCATGGTGATGCAATTATGGGACAAATGTTATATCAATTTCAAGGAAATCAACGAGATTATTTTTTAAACGACACATTTATAGTCGTTACTCGTTGTATCTAGCGCTGTGTAATTATGAAGTAGGACCCCGGACATACTATCCGCTAGGCGCCAAACGCATTTTTGGGGATTACAGATTGTATCAATCAGAGTCCCTGGTTATAAGAACTAGGTTGCATTTTTACCCCTAGACTATAACCGTTTTATCACAAACAATGCATCACAACAAACATTTTCCAAAGTGCATTACACACTACTTTGGATATGTTCTTACTTACGTGCTGCGATAAAGTGCATACATGACATACAAATATGTAAAATATATGCTTACATCTTTGCGTAATTCGCACGTTTATATTATATAAGACTATTTATATAAATACCAGAGCATTTCTTAAGACATTGTGAGATGCATCAATGGTCACAATTATACCTCAGACGATTGTTAGTTTATACAAAGGTTCCTCAACTTTGCTTCTTAGAACATTTTGAGTTGCACATGGTCTCATATCCGTCTCATACATTGTAAGTTAAACAATGGATCTCTAAGGATATTTATTTTTTTCTCATAGCTTATATACTATATTGTTATTACACGGAGACCCGTCATAATTTTGTTTACATGGCATTAGTTAAGAATCTAAGTATAACAAGTCTTGTAAGGGCGTGGAACGTGTAATATGAGGATGATATGATAATTGCCAATGTAAACCAAAACCCGTCACAGTTCTGTTTACATGGGAATTAGTGTGGATTCAAGTATTACAATTCTTGTATGGGCGGGACTTGTACTAGAGATTGAAACGATAATTGCTTATGTCACACGTGCCAAATTTTGGAAACACTATGTATTCCCCTGATCGTTTTACTCTTCGTCTCCGAAGACGAGTTTGGAACACTCGTCCCATACTCATTAGAGCACATGCATCGTCATGGTCATCCCATCACCTTAAGGTTTAATGAGTAACGCTTGTTACATCGGGGAATTATAAGTAGGATGATTTATAACTCTTTATTATGAAAGGATTGGTGACGCCAACTTCAGTAAAATAAAGAAATGTACATCCGACCGCCGAACCATAAGTTTAACATTTTCATACTTACAAAATAGGACGCACCTTTCTGAAAGGTAATGAATTGTATAATTGTATTAGGGCATTACTAGGAATCCAGATATGGACACTATTAAGAACCTGAACTCTACGTATAATCACAGAATCCGTTAAAAGGGTCTAAGACAAACAATCGAGTCTAGCCATCAGCAGAATCTTAAGGCCACACTTGAACTACTTACACAATTTATAAGTTATATACTTTGCCAGTTACAAAATCTTTACGATCATGGACTATTTAGGGAGCTAACCGACATGGGTGCACACTTGATGCTTAATTGGAGCTGATTCATCGAACTAACGACTGAGTACCATAAATCCCCGTCTATTGCATAATCTCATTCCGCGAAGCTCCTCCCAATGATAAACATTATTCTGGAATATTGTTTCTCGAAATATCCTCATGCTCTTCATCCCCATCACCATTATGTTATAGATTGACGTTATGTTCCGCTGCTGTTGGAGGGAGATCCTGGAGCGGAACCCACCAGTATACAACTTTATACCAATAGGTATCGGCAACAACCCCTTAAACTAGATAAACACCTATCTACGAAAACATATAGTTGGACTATTCATATTTGGGCCACTAGTAGGAAGACTAGGTCGCGATACATCCCTAGTACTCTCTGCCAAGTAAGTTTTGGGTACTACATTCCATAAGCAACGTTATTGAATCATCGAACCTTACAGATAGTAGAAACGAGACTCCGTCCTCGGACATTTAGAAACTTATACAAACATACTCACGCGACTACACCTTCTTCTTGAGGTTTTCACTATAATGAGACTTTCCCTATAACGCGGTTATACCATTCATAAGATCTGTAATGATATATTTTTGAGATACCTATTTTGAGGGATTAAAGATCCTGGACAAACCCAACCAAATTTTTTGGTAGATTGAGAAGTGTAGAAACACCAAATATTTTCTAAATAAGTTATCAGCGTCTTTGTTTAGAACGAGTTTATTAAATCTTAAGTCTTTTCTTGGCCACACAATCGGTTAACACAATATTTTAATAATTCACAGGTGACGATTAAAATTTCTTTAAGGGGTAGGTACTGTAACATCCGGGAATTTTTGAAATTTTAAAGGACTATTTTAATCTTTGACTTTTCGAGTCTGACTATTTGGGTTTTTTGACTTTTTGGACGATTTAAGTCTAATAAAAGCGAATTAACCACCCTCCCCCCGCGTGGCCGGTAAAATTTTCGGAACGTATTTCAAATAATAAATCATATTTATTATTATATTTCTCAAATGGAAGTTATTTTTAACTTATTTGGCTCAAAAACGAAAAAAAATAATATTATTTATAAGCTGACGTATCAAAAACGAACAACTAAATCACGTTTTCATTATTCGGACTCTAAAGCAATTTGATGTAAAACAACATTCCAGACAACTTTTTAGATTTTCCCCGATACCCCGAAAAACGAACAGAAAAGTGACCTGAAATGCCTCGAGCCAAGATTTAGAAACGAGAAAATAATTAAATTATATTTAATTTACACTTTTTATTAAATAAAAATATTTAATAAATTAGTCATCATTTTATTCGAAAACGTTTGTTGATAACGCAAATATACGGGTTAAAATTTTTATTTCTAGTTTTACTTTCGGACGAGACGTAACCGGCTCACCAAATAAATAACGAATATTTTTATAAATGTTATAAAAATATTTACGAAATATTATCAAATAAATACTCATTTTTATCAGAAAAATGATTTGGAAAACAATGACGCAAGTTTCGAGATTTGAATCATCCGTTAAGGTCGCTCAGAGACAGGGCCCGAACCGATATTATTATAAAATGTCTCAAAATACACTTTTTGGTCCCCTTGTTATACTATTTATATAAGTAACCCTCAATTAAATTGACTTGTCATTTACTTTTAAAGTTTTAATATAAATAAAAATTTTATAAAAAAATTTCATTTCATTCTTATATATTAAACACACACACACATATCACACTCTTCTCTCTCCCTCATGTCCGACCACCGCCGCCGGATTCCGGCCACCACCACGCTGCCGCAGCCGGAAAACTTTTCCGGCGGACTTTTCCGGCGAAATCTAAAATTACTCCTCATCGCCGGATCTATCTGATCCCCACCCCCACTCGCGGTCACGCGCCGCCCACCTCTCCTCCGGCCACCACTCAGCCGTCGCCCCCTCTCTCTTCGGCTGCTGTCCCACGACAGCCCACCACCACCATCGTTATCATCACCATCACCCCCACTGCCACCGAGCACCACCACAACCATACCATCATCATCATCATGCCACCTCCACCAACCACCGACGGTAGGGTGTTTGTTTCGGTGGTCAACCCACCGAAACAGGGTGCGTCGGTTTACTGTGCACCGCAGCTAGGCTGCGTTTGGTTATTAATAACACCACCGAGGGGTGTTTTGTGGGTGTTTGATTCGGTGGTTTGACCGACCACCACCAGGGGTGCGCCGGGTTACTGTTCACCGCACCTAGGGTGCGTTTGGTTTGCATCGCAGCGGGTCCGTTTGGTTTTCATATGGCACAAGGGTGCGTTGAGATCTTCGCGTTGACGCCATCATAGAATCATGTGACACCGTCTTGATCTTCGCGGTGATGGCGTCACGTTATATCTGTGACGTCGTACTCCAACCACATAAAGAAACTTCTTTGATCAATGTTGGTGTAGTCCCGTAGTACTTTCTGTTTCTTTTCTTACCCAATATTGAGCCCAATCAACGGGTAATTCTTCCAAATGCCTTCAATAGAGAAATCCCTAAAAAGGAAGATTAAGTACCTTATTTTGGGCATAAATGCACGATTTAGGGGGTTAAATGACACTGAAAAAGTGTATAAAAAAATAAAATAAAAATAAAATGACACATCAGCAAATACCCTACACTTGGGATTAGCTTGTCCCTAAGCAAATGAGATTTTCTACTAGACAGATAACAATATGATGGTCATTTTACCTACTCTTTAACCATATTCTACAACACAACCTTTTAGACCTCTAAATTAAAAAGCAATGAAAGTAAAATACTACACCAATCACATAAGGTGGGAATTCTCTCTTTCACAGCGGGTGTATAATTGAATTATATCATTAGGGGAAACTGAAAATCAACCGAACACTCATTACCTGTCATAGCATATAAATTACCATAGGCTTGGTAAAGGATCAAACCTCCACCGCTAGGTGCAAGTATTATTCATTACTATCTAAGAGGTCTTTATAAAGGGTTGTGGGGTGTAGGTGTAAGATAACATATAATGGAAACAGAAACGGATGGGATACATTTGGGTGGTGACTTTGGGTGAATTTGGGGTGGAAGGGTTAGCTAATTACTTACACGAATACACTTTGGTTTGGTTGCTAAGCCAAGACTCGAACGAAGATCTACAAACTCTACACAACTCTACATCAATCTCTTTCTTTTTCTTTTCTCATTTTTTTGAATAACATAATACATCACATAGGGTTTATAATACGTACCCCTACACTTGAGCTTTTACATGCTCGATATTTACAATCTAACTAATGACCCATTTTGAGGTGGATCAAAATAACATGGAGATCATTTGACAAACATATGGGGGTATTGACTTAACTTTTCTTCCCCATTCTTCCGCGAAATAAATACTACCATGAATCCTAATCATCCCAAAACTGTATTTACAAGGATAAGGACTTAGCAACCGTGTACTCAAATAATTAACTTGGGTTATCACAATAATGTACTAAAGGCGAGTACATATAAGGTAGGCTAAGGCTTTTTGGGTGTAACGATTGGTTTAAGGGTGACAATGCTCTTCATTAATAGTCCGGATTAACCAGAAAATTACGAGAACCATGAAAAAGGATAGGCTCGGAGGGTTGTACTAGGGACGAGAACCAATGAAAAAGGCATTAGGCACGGCAGGGTTAGTACTAGGGTTATCCTGTACTAAAGGTTGAGAGTGCATGGGCAAAAAGGGTGGGAGAAAAAAAGATATTTATATGATCGTTGGGTGACCCCCCAATATAAACAAATTTTAACAGGTTTAAAACATGGGGGTTTAAAAATCCCCAAGTGCCCACCCATATTCAAGCCTAACATCCCATAAACACTTTTACTTAATGCGGTCCCCCATCCGGGATGCATCCACAAAAAATAAAGTTTCCTAGAAATTTAATAAGCCTAAAACCGGTAAAAAAAACAAATAAACCTAACCCCCACCCGCCAAAAATTTTCAAACCAATGTAAATCTCCATCTAATCTTATTACAATTCGATTGCAAATGTACAATAAATACACCATTCCATTTATAAAAATATATCACCCTTCTACACAGGGTGAAAATTTTTGCTATATCCATTCATTAACAAAAGTGCCCAACCGTAAACCTTTGCCCATTCCTCTAAAAGTAAAAACCGCGCTCAACGCAACCTCTTTATCAATGTGCCCCAATTCTATAATCCTAATGTTTTTTATAAAATTAATTGTATAAACAATAACTAATAAAATGTCCCCAAAAAGTCCCTATATCACCCCTAATATCATTTTTTTAAACAAAATAAAACAATCATCCCATTTAATAACGTTACTTTAATCAAAACGCTATTTCAAAAAACATGCTTAAAAACGAAAACGTTTTAACAATCAAAACATCAAAACCCTAATTATATTTAATGTATACATATAAAATGAATGTGTAAGCCTTCAAACACATGTACAAGTGTACAATGCACAATATTTGAATCATATTTTCCCTCCAAGTCAATTTACAACTCATTTAAGCTCAATGTACAAGTCAATAATGCCTTAAAACATAATTAGGTCATTTAAGCTTCTAAACCATGTTTAAACTTTACACCACTTTAACACAAGGTAAAAGTACTTAATTCATGACTTCTAAACCCTAATCTATCCCTAATATTGACCCTAATCCATGTTTTAAACCCTAAACAATAAAACAAAACCCTAAACCCTAATATTTCATTTTAAAACCCTAAACCTTAAAACTAAACCCTAAAACTTAATCCTAAGCCCTAAACCCTAATCCTAAACCCTAAACCTTAATCCTAACACTAATCCTAAACCTTAATATACCCTAAACCCTAACCCCAACTAGAACTTAAAACCCAAAACCCTAACCCGAAATAAAATGAACCCGACACCTTTTTCTTTCATTTTGACCCATTTTTAAAGCAACCAAGCACCTCAAGCACCTCTATGACATCACCAAGCAAGCAACTAAGTAGCTTACAAGCACCTCCATCACCTCCTTGTCTTCTTTTTTAGTCGTGGCCTCCAAACAACCATTCCACACCTTCATGCTAGTCTAGCCTTCATTACTCATCCTACTAGCATACCTTACTCACGTCAGCTAGCTAGGACACTTATCAAACCTTTAGATACCAAGAAAACTTAGGCACTAAGGGTCTTGAGCTTTAAATAGCCGAACACCTCATTCCTTTCAAATCACACCTCAAAAACTCATATCCTCCATTCAATTGAGTCTTAACTCAGATCAAGGAAGGTCAAGAGAAGTCTCTAAGCTCATAATAGAAGCCAAGAATCAAGAAAAACAAAGCCTTGAAGCCGTTACTAGGCATACAAAACCAAAAACCCCTTTTTGACCCATTTTAGCTCAAGTAAGCCTAAGATCTTGTTCTCCATAACTTAAATTATGTACAATAATGTTCATAATACTCTTAATATCATATATGAACGCTTGTTTTTGAAGCTTTGAATCCTCAAACCCGTATGTTTTTTTTAAAATAAAACCTAAAAACACCCGTTTTGATTTTCTAGCTAGCGAATCCTTATTCCCTAAAAATTTTTTTTTTTTTTTTTTTTTATTTTTTTTTTTGGGGTTTACGTGTAAAACATCTCTTTGAGATTATTCTAATAAGGCTAAAACCTTAAAATGTCAATTTAGAATCCTAAAATAACCTTGCATGGCATTTTGGACTTGTTTTGCAAAAGTTTCCATGCACAGGGGTATATATCGTATCTGCTCTGAAATTAACCTAAAGGTGATTAAAATTCATTTTCTAAGTTAAACTATTAGGGGTTAGTTTGTCCAATTCTAAAGTTAAAGGTTTAAATTATATATACTTATATATAAAGGACTAAACTTGTAAAAGTTTATAAACCAAGGGTATATACTGTCATTTTTGTATTCTTAAAAATATAAAATATAATATTTTTATACAAATTATAAAAGTATATATCAATATTATAAGACTCGATTATGTTAAAACCCGACACATTTGTCATTATTAATCAACAAATCACGCATTTTCAATCAATTACGCTATATATTTAACGTAACTTATCATCGACTAGCTTTTGAAGAAACTTAAAATCTTATCGTATCACGTTACTAGGGAGCTTCATATAAGGGATTTCATTTGGGTATACGTTTTGACGAGTTTGCTGGATTTACGATTTAAAGTGTCCTGGCTCCTCAAACGTTTACTACATGACTTTTGAATTATGATGGCCCGAACAGTGATACAATATTTCCATAAATTGATAAATCAAAGACATACGTTAAACATCATGAAGTTTTGAAACATAAACCATCACACTAAGACTTGACATATTACCCCAGGTTGCGTGACGAAGCCGTTACTTTCATTTCATATACTTTTGCCATCAATCAGATTTCCCTGTACTGTTAAGGTGAGTTCATAGCCTCGCATTCAATCTTTTAAATGTTTCATAAACCCGCGAGGGGGATACATGCTATGAACCATGAATGCAAGTATTATTCTGTATGCTATCCTGATACATTATTGCCTAAGTCCTTACTTTTTCCATTAAGTCCCCACTATCATGAACCGTTAGTTACTCGTCGGGGTAAGCACGAATGCTGTGAATAGATCAATTAGGGATTGACTCCCGTTGTGTACCTATAATGCGGTCACCAATAGCACACATTTGAATAACTTTGGGCGGGTGTTTGGCAAAGACACCCGTTGGGGCAATTATTTGTGGTTATTGATTAACCTAAGGCTTCGGTGTCATGAGCTTAGGGCAATAATACTATTTTTCATGATAATTGTATGTGTTGCAATTATTACAAACTATGGGTGTATAACAACGTAACCCACTATTGAGCTTGTATTCAAAACTGTTTACTATAAACGTATGAATTTCACTCAACCTTTGTGTTGAATTTTAGCATGTAAATCTCAGGAACTGAAACATCTTATGGCACAGAGTGGCCGGACTTAAAAGATTGCTAAACTTTTATCATTCAAACTTTATGTTTTCATGTAGATTTTGGGACCTCTGTTTGAAAAACTCTGATGAAATAATGAATGATAACTATCTTTTAAAAACGCTCTTTCAAAATCGTTTCTATAATTATGACATTATTACTATGAAATATACCCCATATTACTTCTGCTACTATAGTAAACAAGGGGTGATAAGATTGGTATAAAGAACCACGTTTAATAGAGAACATGGTTGAACACCTTAACTATAACTACTTTCATTTTCTATCCAAGAAAGTCCTCCGCCACTACATTTCGGGAATAGATGTAAAGATACATAACTATGTATACTATTATATAAATAACATAGTTATTTTACTAGTAGTTTGTTAACAGAACGATGTCTATCTCCCAACCATACTACTTCCGAGATTGAGGAATGTTTTTTACCCCTCTAACTTTCCTGACTTTATTCCTGGCTTCTTCGAACTATTGTCTCAGCTTTACCGGGAAAAACTAATTCTGCCTCTTTTAACTCAATTGGCGTAGTTCCAATAGCTACACCAAACTCTTTGCTATTTATCATTATGACCCCTACATGAAGGGTATTAGTAAGTATTTATGCTAAAGAATCAACTATTCCACACCACTATTGTGCCTCCATCTTCAATGTTTAATCTTCAATAATTCTTTCTTCCTGAGGGATTATTGTCACCTAAGAAACATAACCGATCATCCTCCTCTACTTCTGCCCTACCTCAAGAATTTGAGATAGGAGAAATATCTCGTAAGACAAGTTTGGAACGTTACGAGGAGCAAATTGAGGAAATTCTGAATCACCTGGATGAACTCTCTCTCAACCGCATTGAACACATAGAAGACAAAATAGAAGGTCTCAGAAATGGCCGGGTGAGTATACAATAAGATTTTGACAATCTGAAGGCTGAACTCCAACAAGCTCATGCTCAAATTACTAAACTTCAAAAGAATCAAATGGGAAATAACCACAAGATTTCTCTGGCTCGCTTCAGGATTACTGATCTAGAACAAATCATCGAAGAAATCCAAGTCCGTCACCAAGCAGACAAGGAGAGTCTTCTGAATGCAATCTATGAACTCAAGAACAATCAGGAAGGACCATCGAACTATTAGATTAGATCCTAGTTATAGCTTATGTTAGAACCTAGCCACGGGATGTGTGGTATAAATAAAAACACTTGTCAAATCTTGACTATGTACAGTACAAAGGCAAGTTGTTCATGATATAATACAATGGCAATCCCGTTATATACCTTGTTGTTTCATAATACCGACTTATCTCTCTTGCATCATCATCTCCGTCATCATCATTATGAATCATACCCTGACTTCTAAATAAATCATAGATACTTATTTGATATGAATTATCTATGATTTCGATATCACTATTGTGACAATGTTTATTTTTGAACTTTAATCATTTTAAGACTTGTGATATCATTCTTATTACGTGTTGTCTTATGTTGATAGAATGCCTCCCAAAAGGACGTCAACATCTGAAGCACCAGCCATGACTCAGGCTGCCATCAAGAAACTAGTTGCTGATAGTGTCACCGCGGCTCTGGAAGCACAAGCTGCAACAATGGCAAGTACTAGTAATCCCAACAGGAACACCAGACCTACTGGAACTCCTGTAGCAAAAATGGGAAACTATAAAGAGTTCATAAGCTGTCAACCTTTCTACTTCAATGGTACGGAAGGAGCAGTTGGCCTTATTCGCTGGTTTGAACGGACTGAATCAGTATTTTCTCGTAGCAAATGTACCGAGGAAAACAAAGTAACATTTGCTACTAGTACCCTGACTGATGACGCCCTATCCTGGTGGAATGCATACGCCCAACCTATTAGAGTAGATCAAGCCAATAAGATCACTTGGACTAAATTGAAAAGACTCTTAATAAATAAGTATTGTCCTCGAACTGAAGTCAGAAAGATGGAAGATGAACTTTATAATCTGACTGTAAAGGGAAATAATCTTAAACCTTACGTTAGAAGATTCCAAGAATTAGCAGCCTTATGCCCGAACATGGTACCAAACACCGAGAAACTCCTGGAAGCTTTCATCGGAGGATTACCTCGAAATATTGAAGGAAATGTTACCGCCTCTAAACCTCAAACTTTAAAAGAAGCCATTAACATAGCCCAAAGGCTAATGGATCAGGTAACAAAGCAAACTCCGGTGCAAGTATCAAGTGATCATAAACGAAAGTTTGACGACAGAAGAACTTTTAACAATAACAACAACAATTACCACAACAATAACAACTACCGTAACACCAACACCAATAATCTCCAACCACAACAAAACAGAAGGCAAGAAGCTGTCAAAGCTTATGCTACCACTTCAACTGAGAACAGTAGGTACGCTGGAAACCTCCCATTATGTAGAAAATGTGATCTACACCACACAGGACCTTGTACTGTTAAGTGTAATACTTGTAACAAGGTGGGCCATTTGACCAAGAACTACCGAAAGAAGAGGCCATCCACTGGAAGTAATCAGCTACCAGTGATAATTATTTGTCATGCCTGTGGAGAGAAAGGGCATTATACAAATCAGTGCCGAAAGACGAACATCAATTCCCAGGGAAGAGCCTACATGCTAAGGAACAAAAATGCTCACCAAGACCCGAACGTAGTCACATGTACGTTCCTTGTAAACCAACATTTAGCTAGAGTATTATTTGATTCCGGAGCAGATAAAAGCTTCATATCCATATCTCTTGCCTCTATGCTAAATATTCCACCTATTACAATAGACACCTTTTACGATATCAAAATGGCTGACGGAAATCTAGTAAGCACAAACACCGTTATTCAGGGTGCAACTCTGACTTTGTTAAATCAACCTTTCAAAATTGATCTTATGCCAATTAAACTCGGTAGTTTTGACGTCATCGTTGGTATGGATTGGTTGTCCAAGTATCATGGCAGAATTATCTGTGACGAGAAAATTGTCCACATTCCCATCGACGATGAAACTTTAATCATTCGAGGTGATCGAAGTAAAACTCGACTAAGCCTCATATCCTGTATAAAAACCAATAGGTATATATCCAGAGGATGTCAAGTTTTTGTAGCCTAAGTAATGAAGAAGAAGTCAGACGAGAAAAGACTAGAAGATATCCCAGTAGTTAGAGAATTCCCAGAAGTTTTTCCTGAAGATCTACCTGGCCTTCCTCCCGTTCGCCAAGTAGAATTCCAAATCAATTTAATTCCAAGAGCAACGCCTGTAGCCCGAGCACCTTATAGATTAGCTCCTTCAGAAATGCAGGAACTATCAAATCAACTTCAAGAGTTAGCAGACCAAGGTTTTATCCGACCAAGTACTTCACCTTGGGGAGCTCCTGTCTTATTTGTCAAAAAGAAAGACGGATCTTTCAGAATGTGTATCGATTACCGGGAGTTAAATAAACTTACCGTAAAGAATCGTTACCCATTACCCAGGATCGATGATTTATTCGACCAACTTCAAGGTTCAAGCGTTTACTCAAAAATCGACTTAAGATCTGGTTATCATCAACTGAGAGTAAGGGATGAAGATATTCCTAAGACTGCTTTCAGGACAAGATACGGACACTATGAATTTCAAGTGATGCCATTTGGTTTAACTAACGCACCTGCGGTATTCATGGATCTCATGAATCGTGTGTGCAAACCATACTTGGATAAATTTGTAATAGTGTTTATCGATGATATTCTTATCTACTCTCGTAACAAAGAAGAACACGCAAATCATTTGAGAATAATCTTGGAATTACTCAAGAAAGAGAAATTGTATGCCAAGTTCTCCAAGTGTGATTTCTGGATTCATATCGTGCAATTTCTTGGACACTTAATTGATAGTCAAGGACTTCATGTTGACCCCGCCAAGATTGAAGCCGTTAAGAATTGGACATCTCCTACTACACCCACAGAAATACGTCAATTCTTAGGACTCGCCGGCTATTATCCGGAGATTTCATCAAGATTTTTCAAAGAAGATTGCAAGTCTTTGATGATATTACCCAGAAAAAAAAAAAAGTAATATATCTGGGGTGAAGATCAAGAGTCCGGGCTTGTCAACTATTAAACATAGCTATTGTGGAAGCTCCAATCTTCGCATTACAGAAAGGAAACGATGGATTTGTTGTTGACCTGTGATGATCCCCATCAAGGTCTGGGATCGGGAGTAATGCAACGAGATAAGGTTTTTACATATGCATCCCGATAACTTCAAACCACATGAAAGAAAAACTATACCCCCTCATTTCTCGAATTAGGGAGTAGTGCGTTCGCTCTTTAAAATTTGAGACATTTATCTCTATTGCACAAGTGTACGGTTTTCACCGATCACAAAAGTCTTCAACATATTCTTAATCAAAAGAATTGGTACATGAGACAACGCGTTGGCTTAGAATGACTCGCAGATTATGATTATGAGATTCATTATCACCCTGGAAAGGCAGATGTTGTGGCAGATACCTTAAGCCAAAAGAAACGAATCAAACCACTCCGAGTTAGATCATTAGTCATGACCATTCATCCAAAATTACCATCACAAATCCTCCAAACTCAAACTGAAGCACTCAAGGAAGAAAATATCAAGGCCTAAAAATCTTACGGAGGAATGGATTAAGGCATTTTTGAAATACGTCCTGATGGAACTCTTTGTATTAGAAACGAAGCTTTGGTTACACTCTTTAGGTAATCTGAGAGACTTGATTTGCATGAGTCCTAGAAATCAAAGTTTCCATTACCCTGGGTTCTGAAATAAAAATGTAATCAGGATCTAATGGAAACTCTATTCGGTGGCATAACATTGAAGGCAAATCATCGTGAATTATGTTGGCAAATGTTTAAATGTGTAGGTTAAGGCAGAATGTCAGAAGGCTACGGCTTACTGGTTACAATCGAAGTTCCTATGTGGATAAGTGGGAGAGAATAACAATGGGATTTCGTTAACTAGAACTACCCAAAAATCTTCAAACGGACATGCACCACAATTCTGGGTCATTGCGATCAGTCTTACCAAAATATCCTCATATTTTCATCCCTACCCGAGAGCAGTGTATAGAGAAACCCTTACAAGGGTGTACATCAAAGAAATAGTCTCCCGGCATGGCGTGCCAATATCCATCATCTCGGATCGTGACAGTCATTTCACATCTAGATTCTGGCAATCATTACAAAGTGCTTTGGGTACTCAATTAGACATGAGTACAGCATATCATCTTGAAATCAATAGATAAAGTGAAAGGACCATTCAAACACTCGAAGTCATGCTTTGAGCCTGTATTATAGATTTTGGAAAAGGATGGGAAAGACGCTTACCATTGGTAGAATTCCCCTACAATAACAGTTACCATGCCAGTATCAAGTCAGCACCATTCGAGGCACTTTATGGTCAAAAGTGCAGATCACCTGTTTGCTGGGCCGAAGTTGGAGATGTTCAACTTACAGGACCAGAAATGGTCCATGAAACCACTGAAAAGATAGTGCAAATTCGACAACGCTTGCAAGCTGTAAGAGATTAACAAAGAAGTTATGCCAATAGAAGAAGGAAGCCTTTAGAATTTCAAGTTGGAGACCATGTTATGTTAAAAGTATCACCTCATAAAGGAATCATCCGATTTAGAAAACGAGGACCATTTAAGATTCTTAAGAGAGTCGGTCCACTGACATACAAACTAGAGCTTCCTGAAGAACTCAGTAATGTCTATAGTACTTTCCACATTTCTAATCTAAAGAAATGCCTATCTGATGAATCTCTCATCATTCCAATGAAAGAGCTTCGGCTCGATGACAAACTTAACTTTGTGGAAGCACCAGTGGAGATCATGGATCGAGAAGTTAAGCAACTGAAACAAAGTCGTATTCCTATAGTCAAAGTATGATGTAAAAGAGGACCAAAATTTACATGGGAACGCGAAGATCAGATTCGTGCCAAGTATCCACATCTGTTTTCAAACATTACTCAGGCATCCAACTAAATCTCGGGACGATATTTCTTTTAAGGGAGGGAGACTATAACAACCCGCAATTTTCATTAATGTAAATATCTATCTATTAAATTAGATGCAATGTAATATCCATCTATTATAAATATATCACCTTCTTACAGGGAAATTTTTTGCTTTATCTCATTATGCAACGTAACTTGCATCTATAAAGTAAACGAGCTCACGCGACCTCTATCAATGCCATCTATATCTATTTTTATATCATGTAAACATCCTAATATGTCAAGTCTATATCCTAATATCATTTTTACTAAGTACATTATTCATTTACTCATCCTACTAGCATACCTTACTCAACTCAACTAGCTAGGACACTTATCAAACCCTTAGATACCAAGAAAACTTAGGCACCAAACTCCCTATTCCTTTCAAATCACACCTCAAAAACTCATATACTCATCAATAGAGTCTTAACTCAGATCAAGGAAGGTCAAGAGAAGACCCTAAGCTCATAATAGAAGCCAAGAATCAAGAAAACCGAAGCCTTGAAGCCGTTGCTAGGCGTACGAACCCAAAAACCCCATTTTGACCCATTTTAGCTCAAGTAAGCCTAAGATCTTGTTCCATAAGCTTATATTCTGTACAATAATGTTCATAATACTTTTAATATCATATATGAACTCTTGTTTGAAGCTTTGAATCCTCAAATCCATGTGTTTTTGGTAAAAACCATAAAAACAACCCGTTTTGATTTTCTAGCTAACGAATCCTTTTTCTAAAATCTTATTTTAGCTTATACTAATAAGCTATAACCTAAAAATATCATTTGGAATCATAAAATAAGCTTGCATGGCTTTTTGGACTTGTTTTGCAAAAGTTTCCATGCATAGGGGTATATATCATAACTTTCTAAAATTTATAACTAAAGGGGATAAAAATGTTATTTTCCTAAAGTTATAACTATGAGGGATTGTTTTGCCAAATTCTAAAGTTAAAGGTTTAAATTATATATACTTATATATAAAGGACTAAACTTGTAAAAGTTTATAAACCAAGGGTATATACTGTCATTTTTTATTCTTAATAATATAAAATATAATATTTCTATACAAATTAAAAAAGTATATATCAATATTATAAGACTCGATTATGTTAAAACCCGACACATTTGTCATTATTAATCAACGATCGACGCATTTTCAATCAATTACGTTATATATTTAACGTAACTTATCATCGACTAGCTTTTGAAGAAACTTAAAATCTTATCGTATCACGTTACTAGGGAGCTTCATATAAGGGATTTCATTTGGGTATACGTTTTGACGAGTTTGCTGGATTTACAATTTAAAGTGTCCTGGCTCCTCAAACGTTTACTACATGACTTCTGAATTATGATGGCCCGAACAGTGATATAATATTTCCATAAATTGATAAATCAAAGACATACATTAAACATCATGAATTTTTGAAACATAAACCATCACACTAAGACTTGGCATATTACCCTAGGTTGCGTGACGAAGCCGTTACTTTCATTTTATATACTTTTGCCATCAATTAGATTTCCCTGTACTGTTAAGATGAGCTCATAGCCTCACATTCAATCTTTTAAATGTTTCATAAACCCGCGAGGGGGATACATGCTATAAACCATGAATGCAAGTATTTTTCTGTATGCTATCCTGATACATTATTGCCTAAGTCTCTACTTTTGCCATTAAGTCCCCACTATCATGAACCGTTAATTACTCGTCAGGGTAAGCGCGAATGCTGTGAATAGATCTATTTGGGACTGGACTCCCCGTTGGTGTACCTATAATGTCGGTAACCAATAGTACACATTTGAATAACTTTGTGAGTGTTTGGCAAAGACACCCGTTGGGGCAATTATTTATGGTTATTGATTAACCTAAGGCTTTGGTGTCATGAGCTTAGGGCAATAATACTATTTTTCATGATAATTGTATGTGTTGCAATTATTACAAACTATGGGTATATAACAACATAACCCATTATTGAGCTTGTATTCAAAACTGTTTACTATAAACCTATAAATTTCACTCAACCTTTGTGTTGACTTTTTATCATGTTTATCTCAGGTAACTGAACATCTTATGGCACGAAGTGACATGGACTTGAAGATAGCTAAACTGTTATCATTCAAACTTTATGTTTTCATGTAGATTTTAGGACCTCTGTTTGTAAAAACTCTGATGAAATAATGAATGATAACTTATCTTTTAAAAACGTCTCTTTCAAGTCGTTTTCTATGATTATGACTGTTGTACTATGAAATAATACCTAAGATTAGCTTCTGTTGCTATATGTCAAAAATGGGGGTGTTATAAAGTTAGTGCCTTAACGTTATGGAATGTTCATTCAAATTGTTCAAAAGCGGTTGAAAAAGCAAAAGACTCTCTTTCTGAGATAAAGAAGTTCAATACTTTAGTGGTTAAGATTTTAGAGGAACAAGTTATTCGAAAAAAGTCAAAAGAGAATGTGAATGCCTCTCAAGATCTTTCTGTGGTAAGTTCACATGTAGATATGATGACTCAAATAACTGTTCGGGATCCTCAAGTTCAGATTACTACTAAAGGTCGTCCTAAAGAAGGTACGAGGATCAAATCTTCCCTGGAAGCACCAAAAAAGAGAAGATGTTCTTATTGCACAGAGTTGGGTCACTATCAAAATGCTTGTAAAAAAGAAGGTGATCAAAATGCCTACTACTTTCTAGCCATTCGTATTTCCATTAGTTTAATACTGATTTTGATCTTTATTTGCATCAGGAAGACGAGGCTTTACTAAAAAGAAAAGCATGAGATTTGTTGCCCGCAATTTGGAAAATATATTGTTGTCGCAAAGGTAGAAAATGCATATATTCTTTCATATTAGCTTCACATTAATATACCAATTTGGTTGTTGTCATGAACTAACCCTCTATGCCGTTAACAGGTTACATGATGCTATGGATAAGCTTGTTATAGTTTTTGGCTTGAGCTTAGATTAATGCTCCAATAAGATCTTAGGCTGGTTTTCTTAGATTTAAAGTTTTTTTTATATCTTCACTCTTTTAGATTGGACGGGAGCATGTTCTTGATCCACAAGATTATAAATCTAGCATTATTTCTTTAATAGTTGTTCTCCAAGGATGCTACAGTTACAGTATTTTTTTCTATTTGTTGTTCAACATGGATGCTTTGGATAATCATGTGGATCGCTACAGTTACATATTTCTCTATTTAATGATATAAACCTATAGTTTTCTACTATGTATATCTAGGTGACATGTTCATTTAGTAACTCTTATGTGTCGGCAAGTTTTCGTCTGCAAGTTTTAGTGGTTAAGGTTTTAGTTATGCCAGTGTTGCATTTTTTTCTCAAGCTGGTGCACTGTCAGTTTTTGCATACTAATGGTCTAGTTTCATGGGAGAAAATTTTCTCCTGTGGGCGTGGATTGGCATATAACAGTGTTTGGTTTTAGTGATTTGTTTTGGTACCATGTTTCTAGTATTAATTTGTGATAGCTAGATGTAGTCAACACGTATATAGTCTAGTAAGCTGTTAGCCGCTTTTGTGTTTTGCTAGTTTTTTCTTTGTGCCACATTATTCTCCATGTAATACATCAGGTATATACATTTTCAAGTTTCTATTATTACTATGTACTATATAAGTGCTGCAATAAAAGCCCATTAAAAGCTCAAACAAGTAAAGAAAAAGAACCTGATGTTGTGGTTTTGGGAAATAGAACTACATACTTATGTTGTAAGTCCTTTTATTCTTGCATTTCTTTCTCTTTAATTACTCACAAAGCACAACCAAGAATACCCCTTTGCTTTTTTTTCTATTTAGAAATAGAAACCAAGAATCTTTTAATATAAAGTGTGGAAAACTAGAAGGGGGGTTGAATAGTTTTCTAAATTTTTTGTTTTTAAAAACTTGTAAAATACTTTGTTTGAAACTTTTTAGTGAAGTGATCTAGATTTAGATAGATAAGAAGTAAGAGATGTAAAAGAAAAGAGAAAGATAGAAAGATATCACCGGGACACAAGTATTTATAGTGGTTCGGCTACAAGGACACCTTCCTTGCCCTACTCCACTCCCCGAGTCACCTACTCAAGAGTTTGTTAAACACTAGTCACCGAGCTCCTTTCACTTGGCGGAGAAGCCTTCACAACAATGGTACACTTCTAAAGATTACAAAGATGATCACCGAATTTCTCACACTCGAGAATCGATAATAACACAACTACACTTGATGTACAACTAACAATACAACAATAGATTACACCAAAATGATCTCTTGAATGAGGTAAGAAGAATCAAGATCAAGGCACTTTTAAGGCGTGCTTGAAACTTTCGCGTATTTGGCAATTCCTTTCTTGAAGTGAATTACCTACACAAGATTTAGAAAGAGATGCTAGAGAGAGAGAGAGATCAGTTGATTAGAGAGAAGATTGTATGAGAAAGGTGTGTGAAAACATGAGAAATGGCTTGGTATTTATAGCCAAAAAATTTACTGTAGGCCGGTTCTGCCGGTGCTGTTTACCAATGGCACCGGCTTGCAAAACTAAGGGCACCGGCAAACAGTAACTAAATCCGGATTTTGATTTGCAAAATCTTGAGAAATCTTGTGTAATCTTATGAGATTTTCCTTGGATTTGCTGCATTTGATTATATACAAAATGAAATAATTAAATTAAAAAGTGTAAGATTAATTTGTGTAAAGTTAGGGTTTTAAAAGATTTGTATACTTTTTCAAGTTGCATGTTTTTCTACAAAGATGGAAAATAGTAAAGAGATCATGTTTTAAGATAATAAGAGGTTTGAGAAAAGGTTTGTATATGTTTTGTCATTATTAAAAACCTTTAGCCTAAGTTTGATTGTAGAAACGTTTTGTTTAAAACCGGTTTATTTGTATTAACAATTTCCCCCTTTTTGTTGATGACAAAACATATTAGGCCAAAGGGATGATTAGATTTATATTTAAACTTGGTTACTTTCTCCCTCTTTTTGTCGAAACAAAAATGGAATGTAAATGTATGAGAAATGTATAGATATTGTCAAGATGGAAAGCTCCCCCTTGATGAATGCTATGGTAACTACAAAACAAATATGTTAGAAGCAATGAGATATGTCCCCCTTACATGTGTTAGTTATTGCAGAAAGTTAGAGGTCCAAGAAATAGAAATGGCGTACTGTAGTACCGGCTAGCCGGTGCTGATTTATCAATGGCACCGGTTTGTTATCAAACGTGGTCCCTACTCCAAGAAACTCCAATACGCCGTATCCAACCCATTGGATACGCCGTATCGAACCGACTTCCAGACAGTATAAATAGAAAACTCAAAAATAAGTTTTAAGTGTGCTAAATCATATTCTCGATACCTAAACCATAAAAGTCGATTTTTAGAGGAGAAAAAGAGCAGAAAAGGTCTTGCAACGCATTCCAATCCATAGAAGACAAAGTGTAAATTTCTTATACTTTGGTAATCGTTCAGATTTTTGGTATTATTCGTTAAACTCGGTTAGTTTCCTTGGCTAAACAATTTTACTTTGTATTAAATTATGATGTTTGGAAGGCTAATACCTTTTGGGTATTTAGCCATATTATAAAGAATCTGAAATGTTGGGTTTTGTTTATATCTCGATTACTTTAATTTATCAGTTGTATGCTTGTTTATGGTTTAATCATATACTTGTTTACTGTGCTTTTGTATGCGACTATCATTCAAATGGATCTTGTGATGGGACCAGTAAATCTAGATGCCGGGATAGCTTTCCATATAGTAGTTTATACATCTAGAATCATAGGATCACAAATATTGTCCTTTTAAAATCGTGCTAAGGATACGCTTCTAGCTTTAACTAGTTATCGGAAACTGCCTTTGGTTTATTGAATATGTTGACTAGTAGGTGAATTCTAGATAATTCAACTAGTATGTTTTGATTCATTGGTTAGTTGGACATGTGGATACTAGTGTATAATTTGCATTATGCAGTAGTGGTAAAGTCTCTCTATGGGCTAGGGTTTAACAAGATCACTATTGCTTTAATCCCTAAGATAGATTATAATCAGCAAATAAGGATGCTTTATGTAGATGCTTTAATTGTGAGAGAATTAATGTGTCTAGGTCTTTGGATGAAGTCCCGCCTAAGTCTAAGAATGATATGCCATTCGGTAAGTAAATCATGCACTGAATAAACAAAAACCAATTCTAAAGCGGATTAATGATGGCTAATACAGTTTTCTATCATAAGGCTCGACCGCTCTTTTATCTTCTGTTAATTTGCTTGAGTGGGTTAAAGTGTCTTGAATTGATTGTAGTCACCAACCAAACCCGTGCCAGTTTCTCAGACTGAGCCTTCCTTATTACCTGTTAGAATTAGGATTAGAACTAACATAGGATTAGCATATGTTTGACTTAGATTAAATTAACTTAGATTAGATAACCAAAATGTAAATAAATTAAGAGATTTAACCTCGCTTCAAGTGTTCGACACCTACTTACCACGAATCTACCACGGACCGGGTTACACTGCCCGTAAGTGGTGTTTTTGGTTAAGTCGGCAAATATAATTTAAAACTTGAAATATCATAAATAAAACACCACCAACGACACAATCCAAGTTTTGCGCCGTTGCCGGGGAGTGAAAATTTATTCTTGATTTTTATTTTATGTTTTGGTTTTTAACATTAGATCTAACCCTTAGGAGTAGTGTTAATTAGATTAGTGTATATTCTTGTATATTCTGTATATTTTTATATATTTGTTAGTTTAATTGTTTGCTTGTATATTTGTGTGTTTTATTTTAGATTGGTTTTCTAATACATGTTTTGCTCAAAAACTCATACGGCGTATCACTTCCATTAGATTCGCGTATCAACTTTTCTGTCAATACAGCGTCATTCATCAAACTGATTATTTCGGACCGGTATTCACTTCCATTGAATACGGGTATCGATTATTTGAAATAGAATACAAAGTCTGAGTTTTTTGTATTTGATTTTCGTGCTAATTTTTTTTTCTATCTTTCTTCAGAGCAAATCCTGCTGATATTTTTACCTGTGTTACAGGAAGTACTTATCAGAGCTTGTGTTACCCCAACCCCCACCCACGCCCCCCCCCCCCCCCCCCCCCCCCCCCCCCCCCCCCCCTAGACTGAAGAAGAAACCATAAGAAGTCATGACAGAACTAATTTCAGAAAAATACATGGAAAAGGCTCAGACTGGATCACATCTTTCCATCACCAGTAATGATATTAACATTGAACTCATCAAAAAATTTTGGAGGAATTACAAATGAATGCATACCACAGATGGATTGATGAAGACGTGATAAACCACATTGCTATGGTACTTAAAATGATTGATTCGATCTACATTTTTGGTTTGGATTCCTATCAACTATAAATGAAAATATTTCCTCTCTCGCTAGCTGATGAGGCAAAACAATGGTGGATAAACGAAGGAGACGGAAAAATCACCGTTTGGGAAGAAAATGTTAAGAAATTTTTCTGTAAATTTTATCCTGAATTATACGATGGAGAAAAAGAAATGTTGGATGAAGGAGCAATTGGTGTAACACCCTCAATCGAGTATGGCAGCGGAATGTTGATATCCGAAGGCGTTTTACATTGTAGGGGTGTGTCAATAGCACAAGATCAGAGAACGACTACTTAAACGTGTCGTTTGAAAAAGGTACATTGGATTAACATAAATACTTGTTTGTTACATATGCTTCTGGCTTCAAAATGGTTCAACCAAAAAGATAAAGATCTCGGTTTATATCAATTGTCCCCTAAGTGTAATAAGAACCCCAAATCTTAAGGTTGACTCTTCTATTATTCGACTCCCAATGTATCATCCGCACATCGTGCCTTATTGACCCTGAAATACATGCTTAAAACGTCAACATAAAAGTTGGTGAATTCATAGGTTTATGGTAAATCAATGGTATGAGAACGCAAGTTTTTCAAGTGTTATGATCAAGCAACAGATGCAGACTCATAAAAAGTAATTACGTTTCACCTAAGATCATGACACCCGAGGCTCGACGTATATGTATGGCAAATTATAAATTGCCAAACTGGTGTCCGTGGAATGATGTGCTACCCCTGCAACATCCCAAATTCGACATGGTATGGCGTTCAGTTCCCATTGATAAGCTAATCGCCCGAACGGGGCTTGTCAATCCCCTAATAGAATCTATCCAAAAACATTCGCGGCCCGCACAATGTAATTCCATCCAATCTATGCAATTAACAGTTCATGATCGTGGCATAAATGGTTATGGTAATTAGGCACAAACACGTAATCAGGCATAAAATGTACACTTGCGTCCAGTTTTGTAAAACAAGCATGTTCTCACCCCAAGGATGTAAATCATTTAATTTAATTGTAAAGCATGGGGCTTATGAACTCACCCTAGCTCGGTAAGGTCTCTGAATGATAAACAAGTATCCATGTAGTAGTGATCACAACTGCTAAGTAACCTAAAGTAAGTACGGTCAAAGTCTTAGTTTACACATTTAACTATACGGACTCATTGTATAAACTAAAATCCATTTTAAGTTCTATATCTATATTACCGTTATCACTTGTGTGGTGACACACAAGATCATTGTATTTATAGTTTCGATGGTTCTCGAGAAACGTGAAATCATTATTAATAAATATACTTTATTTATTAATTTGTTATTAAATCGTTCGACGTCCGAATATCTAAACGTTCGACCGACGTATAAATGTTTTATTTATTTCACCTTGGCTCTAAACCACCCTTAAGTTTCTAGTTGTTACATTTTTAGTCCCTAGGCTTACAAATATACACATTTATATTTTAAACCTTCTAGTTTCGGAAATGACACAATTAGTCCCTTAAGTTTCTAAAAAGGATAGTTTAGGTTTTTATAGTTTACTCTTAAACCTTTATGTTTCAGAATATTACAAGAATAGTCCCTGGGGTTATTTGAAAATTGAAAGTGACGACACTAACCCCTTGAGTTTCGGCAAATTACGGTTTTAGTCCCCCGACTTGTAAAAATTGCATTTTCAACCCAAATAAATCCCGACAAGTGGCATTTGGCCTTATTTAGTCCAAATAAGCCAACCAAGTCACTTCGGCTTATAAATAAGCTATTTCGAGCTTATTTCGGCTTAACGGGCCTTATTGGGCCCGTTAAGGTCCGTTTAGGTTTCTAACGATCTATTTTAGTTTCATTAAGTCCAAAAGTAGTTAATAAGCTCTTATGGGGCTGTTAAGCTTACAATAAGCTCGGCGAGCTTATTGAAGCTTATTTCGGGCTTATTGGGCTTGCGGGCCCAATAGCTTAACCCGAATAGAATGTTTAGGGTTGTTAGACTTTTCCTAGTGCTTTTCCAACTTGTATCAAGCCTAACCCACTGTTTTCTTTTCAGCTTATTCCAAATAAGCCGATAAGCTAATAAGCACCCCTATTGGGCCGGTCTTGGGCCCGTTTAGGCCCGGTAAGGTTTGAAAGTGTTTCGTTGGGTCCATTAGGGTCCGTTAGGTATATTTAAGTCTAATAAGCACTTGGAAGGTCGGTGTGCTTATTTAGCTTATCCGATAAGCTAATAAGCACACGGTTGGGCCTATTGGGCTCGATAGAACCCGGTAAGGGTTCTCATGATTCGGTCTTAAATCTTTTGGGTCCAACGAGTTTGCTAGGATTCTTTGAAGGCTTATAGGCGGTTTAAGCTCGCGAATAAGCTGTGAGAGCTTATTCGTGGCGTGTGGCGGGGGGGTGGGTGGGGGGACTATTATGGTGGACTCGGTAGTGGGTTTGAAGGCCCGTTAAGGTCCGTTGACTTAACGAAAGAATGCCCATAAGGTCCATTAGATTCTTAGTCACCATACTACAGCCTCATTATGCGCGTGTTATAAGCACATGAATAAGCCGTTTAGGCTTATTGTAGCTTATGAGCTTGCATCGGGCTTGTGCTGGGCTCGCGGTGGGCTTGTGTAACTGGCTACGGGTCCTTTGAGGCCCGTTACCTCCCTTAGCCATTTATATGGTTATTCGAAGAGCCCTAGCGATAATATGCCGAGTATTTGACTTGTGTACACGTCGGGTTTCACATGCAAGTGTCTTTTAGGGTCGCGTACACATTCCTAAGTCGTCCTAGCTTGTTTACAATAAAAGTTTACGTGTAAGTTAATGTATATGGCACCTCCAAGGTTGCATTGTGACAAGGAAGGGTGCGTGAACCATGCATGGGACAAACCATGCATGTTCAGTAACTTTGAGTTTTAAACTCGACTATACTGTGAAAACTAGAAATGGATTAACGGTAATGAATATGAAAGAACCACGTAGGGGGACATAGAGTAAACTACAATGGTCCTAAGGTTCTTATTCGTGAATTTTGAGGCACAACCCGAATTGTTTTGCCACGCGACGAGTGAAATCCCAAGCTCCAAGACTCGCAAGCTTCTCTTATCACCCTTATATGCGATTTTGAACGTACCTTGCCACCTTAGGATGAGTTGTGCCGTGTATGGTTCGGTTATGAGATAAGCCGAATGGAATAAAGGGTAAATGAAGAGAGTTTAGCTTTGAGAGAGTTTAAGGGTTTGTGAAAATGTATTATGTGAGTTAGGGAGTGTGTATTTATAGGCACTAAGCCTTGTTAACCTTCCTAGTCGCATAAACCAAACCAAACCGAGTTAGGGGGCGGTTTTGAAGAGTTTTAGTTAAACTCACATGGTTTTTGCTAAACCACCTTAGGTACAAGTATTAATTAGGTAGTTGAGGTACAAGATCATGTTTAGCTAGGAAAAATATTTATGGGTTTGTGTGTTTGTGAGGTTTAACCGCGACATCAAGGGGGTAAAAGGAGCAAGAGGTTAATATCCATTGTGTCAAGGGTCATTAGGGGACCATTAGGACATAACTTAATTGCCTAGAGTATGTACATGTACTAACAAGATCAAGAATAGAGATTTGCTAGTTAGTAAATCCACATGGGACGATTTGTTGCAAGTTTACTTGCCCAATTTCGGGTTCCAAGTGATATAAACACAAGACTTGATTAAGTTTTGTGTTTAGGCTTTCAAAGTGGGTATTGGTTTGAGTCTAGGTATGTCTAGGTATTTCCGGGGTGCGTCCAAATGTATTTTATCGCGAAACGTAACCCTTTTACGTGACCAATAAAAATAAAATACTCTAAGTACAATAATTATTCTTAAAATAATCATTCCTTACTTGTTTGATGTAAACCTTAATTTATTTGGTGACCGTTTACATTTATTGATTATTTCTAGTCTACGCGGTTTAGCTTAAAAGTAAATATTAAAAGTAAACGCGTATCGGACTAAAATAAATAGTGATCATTAATATAGTTCGTGCAATGACACGGAGAACAATGAGAAAATGTTACAATTGGGGTTTTGTCCCTCGAATTTCATATCGCAGTTCACTAATATATAACGATTCTTTATAAATGATATGAAAAATATTTTATGAAAATAATATCAATAAATACTTCATTTTTATCGGAAAAAAATGTTTTAGGAAACAATGGCGCAAGTTTCGAGATTTGAAATACGTCGTTAAATCGCTAAAACGAGTCCCGAACCGATAGTTATAAAAAACTTTATTAAAAAGTTACACAATAAACCCTCAACTATTAAACATATTACATTTAGTTTAAAAGTTTTATATAAATATAAAACTTATTTTCATCTTTTCATTCCATCTCTCAAATATACCCACACACAATTATAACTCTCTCCCTCTCCAAAATTTCCGGCCACGCTTCCCGCCGGTCAGCCGTCGCCGTCGAAAAACTTTTCCGGCGAGCGTTTCGGCCGAAACCAAATGTTATCCTCGGTGACCGATCTACCCCGGATACCAAACATCACTCGCCTCCACGTGCCTTCCCTCCATTCGCCGTCAACCACACAACCAACACCATCATCATCCCCACGTCGTCGTCATCACCACTTTGAACCATCACCACCGCGGCTGCTATATCCACAGCCGACCCCAACCACCATCACCACGACCACCAACGCCATCACCACCTCTACGCCGCTGCCCACCCGCGGCCATCATAAGGGTGCGGCTGGTGTGTGGTTTTCATAAAATAAGGTGCGTTTTATTGGTTTGTCACCAAGAAGGGTGCGTTCGGCTTGGGGCTTCGGGACAGCCGCACCACTCGGGTGCGTGTGGTTTGTATTTCCATCATCAAGGGTGCGTTGGAGTTATTGAAGCAGTAGACAAGGGTGCGTTGGTTTTCGTGGAGTAACAGCTAGGGGTGTTTGTATTGCAGTATAACAGCCGTAAAGGCGTGTTTGGTTCGGCTTGTATCAGTTAGGGTGCGTTTGGTTTGTTGTCACCGCAGGGTGCGTTTGGCTGTGCTAAAAAGCACATTAGGGTGCGTTTGGGATGGCTACGAACAGCCAAGGGATGTTTGGGTTAGGGTTTAAACAGCAAGGCGGTGGGGTTTAGCATAAAACAGTCAAGGGTGCGTTTGGAGTTGTTATATTCGAATAGGGTGCGTTGGGTTGATGTAGTAGCAGATTTAGGTGTGTTTGGTTTACGCAGATTTGGGGCGTTTGGATATAGGTTCAGTAGCCGAGTAAGGTGTGTTTGGTTGGACTGTGTAACAGCAATAAGGGTGTTTGGTTTGGCCGCTTCATGATAAGGGTGTGTTTGGTGTATATAAATGGTATAATAAAAAATTAAAGAATTTATATATAAATTTATATATTAAAAACCCGGATCTAAATGTGGCTATTGGTTAAAATAAATACTTCTATTTATTATTGTTCGTTTTGTTTTTATAAATAACAGTTAAGGGGATGTGTTTGGGTTTACAACATGGTTTGATGTTAATTACAGGGTAAATGATTAACTTTTGTTATATGGAAAACGTTAAATAAACGGAAGGGGTCTACCGAAGATTTTTATAAATAGCACACTAGTAAAACCTTTTACAAAAAACTACTTTACTGATTAATAAAAAAAATTCTTGAAAAATGTCCTTAAATATTTATTAGTGAAGACCCGATAATCAAACGTAAACTATGATTTTAGAAATTTCATTTATCTAATCCACAAACTTAAAACGTGCGTTTATTTTTATAAAGGAACTTCCTGATAAACCATTTGGGGATATTTGGGCAGTGTGAAGTAGTTGGTTTCTTTTTATTTAAATTATCTTCTTATATAATACTTGGGAAGTATTATATAATTGGACCATTTTATTTTACTTGACACCTGTTGGTTGTAATACATGTCGTGTATTATATACGCTTCGAGTTATTCTTTTGGGTGTGTATCTTGTTATATAATTCAAGGTATGGATTATATACTTGGTCATTTCTCATTATGTAATATATACGGAATATATTACACACTTTGCGTTTACTTTTGATTTATTTATTTAACCAACCACCAAACTATTACCACTTTAAATCTAAATCTTTTATCAACGTGTCGCGTTGATGTAACCATTCATCGGGAAACCCAAATACATTATCTTAGGCTAGTGGGACTAGGCGTTAAGATTAGTTGCAACTTCTTGGTCGAGCCGTTCCAGTTTCCGTTTTGTCTGGCGTTTAATGTGCGCATTCCCGCCAATCGTCCTTCGTCATCGATGTGAGTTTATAGGCCCCTCTTTCACCTTTTTTTTAAAATTTACTTTACAAATCTCGGGGGAGAATACATGCTCAATACAACTTGTTTACATATTCGTTTACATATTCGTTTACAATATCTTTTACATACTATTCTACACACTTGGTTTACATACTTGATTTTGCAATTCGTTACAAACTTGGTTTCATACTTTGTCACATACTCATTTGCATACATGTTTACGAAATTGTTTACATACTCATTTCGAACTCAACTTACCTTGGATTTATATCACACTTTTTCTATTATGGATTTAATTCTCAAAGCTATTTACGATACATAGTTAATTTTATTTGGAAACAGTGTTTTCGGTTTCATCTTCCTGTTTACATGTGCCTAAGTAACATAACCCACCATTGCCCATTATCATGAACTGTCAATTTCTTGACCGGAGGACCGGTTGAGGAAGCGCGAGTGTATAAATAGATCTATTTGGGATTGACATCCCTGTTCGGGTTTCGACTGTACTGAAACACGAATGCATACATGTCGGAACAATTTGGATGTTACGGGTTTGAACATCTACACGGGCACATTTAGTGCATTAATTGCAACCCCCCCACCTACCCCCACCATACATATCACTGTTCGGCTTCAGTGTCATGAGCTTAGCGCAACAGTAGATATTATTTATGTGGTACTGTATTTGTTATAGTAGACCCATACATTTTGGAAAATCAACGATCTCACTGTCCATACTACTTATTGAACATTACTAATTTCTGAACACTTTTCATTATATTGCGGCGAAGCAATAAACACTAGACTCTTTTGGTTCTACATTTACTCTTACATTTTTGGCGATTATTATAAGGATTGAAATAATCATACATACTTTATAAATCTTTGGATTCCAACATTTACATTTATACTTACAAAACTCTATGAACTCACCAACTTTAATGTTGACACTTTTAAGCATGTTTTTCTCAGGTGAATTAGATGCTTGGCTTACTTGATGTGCAATGGAGTCTAAAATTGACAAGATTTCATTTATGGATTTCTACTTACATACAAATGATCAAATCTCGTTGGGTTATTTTTAAGCTTTTCATCGTGATGCAATTATGGGACAAATGTTATATCAATTTCAAAGAAATCAACGAGATTACTTTTCAAACGACACATTTATAGGTCGTTCTCTTGTATTTTGTGTTATTGTATTATGAAGTAACGCTCACTGACATATTTCCGCTGCGACACATTTTTGGATTGGTATCAGAGCCAAGGTTATAGAGAACTAGGTTGCATATTTTACCCTAGACTATAACCGTTTTCACAAACATTGCATCACATCAAACATTTTCAAAGTGCATACACGCTACTTGCTTATGTGCTTACATTACGTGTTGCTATTTAAGTGTTTACGTGGACATACATTTATGTAATATATTGATTATACTTTTGCCGTATATCGCACATTTATTTATATAAGAGTTATTTATATAAATATCAGAGCATTTCTTAAGACATTGTGAGTTGCACAATGGTCTCAATTATACCTCAGACATTGTGAGTTATACAATGGTCTCATCTTACTTCTTAGACATTGTGAGTTGCACAACGGTCTCATTTCGTTCTCAGACATTGTGAGTTAAACAATGGTCTCTAAGGATATTATTTTTCTTCATAGCTTTATACTATATTGTATTACGCGAAGACCGTCATAATTTTGTTTACATGGAATTATGTATGAATCTAAGTATTACAAGTCTTGTATGGGCGGGACTTGTAATATGAAGATTGATATGATAAGTGTCTATGTTTAACAAAGCCCGTCACAGTTCTGTTTACATGGGATTATGTATGAATCTAAGTATTACAAGTCTTGTATGGGCGGGACTTGTAATAGGAAGATTGATATGATAATCGCTATACTGATTCGTTCATAGAGATCTTCACCTTATTTACTCTAGCCGAGTACTCATTAACTATCTTGAACACTATGTCGATCTTCCCTGATTGTTTTACTCCCCGTCTCCGAAGACGAATTTTAAATACTCGTTCCATACTCTTTAGAGCATCGGCATCGTTATGTCATTCACCACCTTGAAAACTTTGTGTGTACGCGTATTGCATCAGAAATTATTAAGTAGGATGATTTATAATATATTTATTTGAAAGGATTGGGACGCCTCTTCATTTAAATAAATAAATTATAAATCACCGAACCATAAGTTTATCATTTCTTACTTACATAAATTTGGACGCTTCTTTATGTAAATAAGAAATTATAAATGAGTGGGCTTAATGGTATCCGATATGACACGAGTATGAACCTGAAATCGATAATCATCAGAATCCGTTAAAAGGGTCTAGAGACACAATCGTGTCTTACTACTCAGCAAAAATCTTAAGGCCTCACTTGGAGCCACCTTATCTCATTCTTAAATTGTTACTTTTGCGATGGGGGTGAGAGGGAGGGGGGGGAGGGGGGGGGGGAACTGAATAGGTGCGATCGTAAAATGTTTGTGGAACTAACAAACTTGTTACATACTTGAGTTAATGGAGTTGATTCGTCCTCAAACTAGCGACTGAGTACCATAATCCGCCGTCTATCGCATAAGCTCTCTCGCGAGCTCCTCTCATTTATTAAAACTTTATTCTGGGAATATTGTTTCTCGAAATGTCCTAATTCTCGGCATCCCATCACCATTGTTATAGTATTGACGTTATGGTCGCTACTGTTGGGTCCTGGAGCGGTCCCGACTGATACAACTTTATCCAATAGGTTATGCAACTCCCCTTAAACGAGATAAACATCTATCGACGAAACAGATAGTTGGACTATTCATTTCGGGCCACTAGTAGGAAGACTTAGGTCGCGATACATCCTGTATGCCAAGTAAATGGGTCTTAATGCATAGCCATGTTGATGTGAATCACGAACATGCAGATAGGTAGAAACGAGACTACGTTCCTCGGACATTTGGAAAACTTATACAAACATACTCACGCCGACACACAGTCTTCTTGGGGTTTTTTTATATAATGAGACTTTCCCTATAACGCGGTTATACCAGCCATAAGATCTGTAATGATATATTTTGAGATACCTATTCTAATGGATTGGATATCTGGTCAACCTAGCCGAAATTTATGGATATTAAGAAATGTCGAAACATTAGATATTGCTGAATAAAGTTATCAGCGTCTTGTTTAGAGCGAGTTATTAAACCTTAAGTCTTTCCTTGATCACACAATCGGATAACACGAATTTAATCTCGGGACGAGATTTCTTTAAGGGGTAGGTACTGTAACATCCGAGAATTTTCGAAATTTTGAATGACGATTTCAATCTTTGACTTTTAGGGTCTGGCTTGACTTATAAGAACGATCATCTAAATCACGTTTTCACGACTCGGACTCTAAAGCAATTTGATGTGAAATGATATTCCTGACAACTTTTTAGTTTTGACCGAGACCCGAAAACAGTCAGAAGGTGACTGAAATGCCCTCGCAAGATTTAGAAGCGGGAAAATAATTAAATTATATTTAATTATCACGTTTTATTAAATAAAAATATTTAATAAAATACTTAGCATTTTAATTAAAAGCGTTTTTGAAAACGCGAATATTCGAGTTGAAATCCATTTTTATTCTGAACAAGACGTAACCAGTTCACTAAATAAATAACGAATATTTTATAAATGATATGAAAATATTTATGAAATAATATCAAATAAATACTCATTTTTATCGGAAAAATGATTTAGAAAACAATGGCGCAAGTTTCGAGATTTGAATCGTCCGTTAAGTCGCTCAAACGAGTCCCGAACCGATAGTTATAAAAACTTTATTAAAAAGTTACACAATAAACCCTCAACTATTAAACATATTACATTTAGTTTAAAAAGTTTTATATAAATATAAAACTTATTTTCATTTTTTCATTCCATCTCTCAAATATACCCACACACAATTATAACTCTCTCCCTCTCCAAAAATTACGGCCACCCTTCCCGCGGGCCAACCCATGCGCCGCCGCCGGAAAAGTTTTCGGCCGAGCGTTCGGCCGAAACCAACTGTTATCCTCGTGACCCGATCAACCGATCCCCAACAACACTCGCATTCACGCGCCTTTCCCCCTCATTAGGCCGCCAAACACAAACCAATACTCTTCATCCCCACGACGTCGTCATCACCACTTTGAACCATCACCACCGCGGCTGCTATATCCACAGCCGACCCCAACCACCATCACCACGACCACCAACGCCATCACCACCTCTACGCCGCTGCCCCACCACCGCGAGCCATCATAAGGGTGCGGCTGGTGTGTGGTTTTCATAAAATAGGGTGCGTTTGATTGGTTTGTCACCAAGAAGGGTGCGTTCGGTTTGGGGCTTCGGGACAGCCGCACCACTCGGGTGCGTGTGGTTTGTATTTCCATCATCAAGGGGTGCGTTGGAGTTATTGAAGCAGCAGACAAGGGTGCGTTGGTTTTCGTGGAGTAACAGCTAGGGGTGTTTGTTTTGCAGTATAACAGCCGTAAAGGCGTGTTTGGTTTGGCTTGTATCAGTTAGGGTGCGTTTGGTTTGTTGTCACCGCGAAAGGGTGCGTTTGGCTGTGCTAAAAAGCACATTAGGGTGCGTTTGGGATGGCTGCGAACAGCCAAGGGGTGTTTGGGTTAGGGTTTAACAGCCAAGGGCGGTGGGGTTTAGCATAAAACAGTCAAGGGTGCGTTTGGAGTTGTTATATTCGAATAGGGTACGTTTGGTTGATGTAGTAGCAGATTTAGGTGCGTTTGCTTTACGCAGATTTGGGGCGTTTGGATATAGGTTCAGTAGCCGAGTAGGGTGTGTTTGGTTGGACTGTGTAACAACAATAAGGGTGTTTGGTTTGGCCGCTTCATGATAAGGGTGTGTTTGGTGTATATAAATGGATAATAAAAATTAAAGATTTCATATATAAATTTATATATTAAACCGGATCTAAATGTGGTATTGGTTAAATAAATACTTTATTTATTATTTTCGTTTTGTTTTTATAATAACTGTTAAGGGATGTGTTTGGGTTTACAACATGGTTTGATTTAATTAAGGGAAAATGATTAACTTTTGTTAATATGGAAAACGTTAAATAAACGAATGGGTCATGCCGAGATTTTTATAAATCGCTACACTTAGTAAACTTTTACAAAACTACTTTACTTATTATCTTGAAATGTCTTAAGAATTATTAGTGAAGACCCGATAATCAAACGTAAACTATGATTTTAGAAATTTCATTTATCTAATCCACAAACTTAAAACGTGCGTTTATTTTTATAAAGGAACTTCCTGATAAACCATTTGGGGATATTTGGGCACGTGTCGAATTATTTGGTTTCTTTTATTTAAATTATCTTTCTTATATAATACTTGGAAAGTATTATATAATTGGACCATTTTATTTTACTTGACACCTGTTGGTTGTAATACATGTCGTGTATTATATACGCTTCGAGTTATTCTTTTGGTTGTGTATCTTGTTATATAATTCAAGGTATGGATTATATACTTGGTCATTTCTCATTATGTAATGTATACGGAATATATTACACTTTGCGTTTACTATTTGATTTTTTATTTAACAACCACCAAAACTTCCACTTTCAAATTCTAAATCATTTTAGCAACGAGTCGCGTTGGATGTAACCATTCATCGGTGTAAACCCAATTACATGATCTTAGGCATAGTGGGATAGAGTTAAGATTAGTTGCAACTTCTTGGTCGAGCCGTTCCAGTTTCCGTTTTGTCTGGCGTTTAATGTGCGCATTCCCGCCAATCGTTCTTCGTCATCGATGTGAGTTTATAGCCCCTCTTTCACTTGTTTTACATTTACTTTACAAATCTCGGGGGAGAATACATGCTCAATACAACTTGTTTACATATTCGTTTACAATATCTTTTACATACTATTCTACACACTTGGTTTACATACTTGATTTTGCAATTCATTACAAACTTGGTTTCATACTTTGTCACATACTCATTTGCATACATGTTTACGAAATTGTTTACATACTCATTTCGAACTCAACTACTTGATTTATATCACACTCTTTTCTACTTATGGATTTAAGTACTCAAAGCTATTTACGAATACAACAGTTAATTTTTATTGGACACAAGTGTTTTCGGTTATCATCTCCTGTTTACATGTGCCTAAGTAACATAACCCACCATTGCCCATTATCATGAACTGTCAATTTCTTGACCGGAGGACCGGTTGAGGAAGCGCGAGTGTATAAATAGATCTATTTGGGATTGACATCCCTGTTCGGGTTTCGACTGTACTGAAACACGAATGCATACATGTCGGAACAATTTGGATGTTTACGGGTTTGAACATCTACACGGGCACATTTAGTGCATTAAATTGCATACATATATGTCGAGCTTCAGTGTCATGAGCTTAGCGCAACAGTAGATATTAATTATGTGGTACTGTATTTGTTATAGTAGACCATATATTTTGGAAAATCATCGATCTCACTGGTCCATACTAACTTATTGACATACTAATTTCTGAACACTTTTCATTATATTGCGGCGAAGCAATAAACACTAAACTCTTTCGGTTCTACATTTACTCTTACATTTTTTGGCGATTATTATAAGGATTGAAATAATCATACATACTTTATAAATCTTTGGATTCCAACAATTATATTTATACTTACAAAACTCTATGAACTCACCAACTTTAATGTTGACACTTTTAAGCATGTTTTTCTCAGGTGAATTAGATGCTTGGCTTACTTGATGTGCAATGGAGTCTAAAATTGACAAGATTTCATTTATGGATTTCTACTTACATACAAATGATCAAATCTCGTTGGGTTATTTTCAAGCTTTTCATTGTGATGCAATTATGGGACAAATGTTATATCAATTTCAAAGAAATCAACGAGATTACTTTTCAAACGACACATTTAGAGGTCGTTCTCTTGTATCTTATGCTATTGTATTATGAAGTAACGCCCCCTGACATATTTCCGCTGCGACACATTTTTAGGGGTGTTACACAATACATCCGAATCCATTGATGAGCAACCTAACAAAAGAATGTGTAAAGCAAAAAAGTTTGAAGCTATTTAGTACTCGCTTGGAGACAATGAAGAATATATTCTATAAGAAGATGTGAATATGATATTTGGAAGAGAAACGAATATAATATGTCCAAAATCTACCAAGATATTTTTCAGAAAAAGGACAACGGATGGAAGGTGACACGCACCAAATAATGAAGCTGAAGAGAAGCTGAAGAAAAAGTCTAACTTAAAGACTTTGCTGTAAACAAAAGTGCTTCCCGGGAGACAACCAGGAATGTTATTTATTTTATCGAGTCTGTCTTCCCATACATCAATACGGCATATCCGCTCCATACCATATGGCGTATTGATTGTCTGGACGTTATCAGTTTTTACTTTTAATGCACTTTAAAAACATTATTGTCAGTTCCGGCAATACGACGTATTCATAATACAACGTATTCACCAAAACTGACCCGTATTTAGTTTGTTTAGTTTAGTTTAAATTAACCGTAGGTACCAAGATAGGAATACACGTTTTTCCTATGTTTTATACAGGACCTCGTGAAAGAAATATCGATGAATATTGGTGGAGAATTTACAAATCTGGAGATCTTGAAGTGTTGGAGTCTTGAAAACTTCAAGGCGGCTGTTCAACACAATCTTGCTAATAAACTCAACATGGAGAATCTACCAAGCAAATATCAGTGAAGAGTTTCTCTTATAACTTCTTTTAATTCTCGTATTTAATGTTTTATTCATACAACTAGGGCGTTGTATAATTCAAGTGGAGGGATGATTAGAATGTTTACTTGTCCTATTTTTCACACTAAAATGCTTAAATTATGCTCAAATTTAAAAAAAAATCAAGCATACTTTTGTGAAATTACATGATACATAACCCGCACACAATAACCCTTGTTAGATATTGTGAGGATTTAACCTTATCCGTTTCTAAATGTTTACCCAAATTCTACAAAATAGTGTGCTAGTGATGTTGTAGACTTTAGAACTTGGCTTGGTATATCTATTCAAGATCGCAGTGATAAGTACTATGGATTTAGATGGAGTAACTTGTTTAAATTGGTAAATTTTAGGATTTCACCCAAATCGTCTTTACATGTTGCTTATTAACTAACTACAGTGGTTAGTTAACCCCCATATAAACCCTTTGTTTACTCTCACTTTAAGAGTAAGATACCCCTAGAATAACCCGTAGAGCTAATCCTTTAGGAACTACACCAATTATTTATTTCGTTACACCTTTACACCTTAGCCTACCCTGTTAGATTAAGTTCATTTTACAGTTGCTAGTTGCTTAAAGTGTAAAGTTTGTATTTCCTGAGTCTTGTGTCAATTTTGGTATGGTTGGAAGAAATTTGCACATCGCAAATAGGAATATATATTATAGTCAAAACTCATGTATTTTTACTACCATCGCATTTATTGATACATCTGAAGATTGAAGAAATTATTGAAGGAATTATCCAGAATTATTATGATCGTGAAGATGGTGAAACTACACCGAGTTTCGTAGTATAGTGTTAGCAAAAAAATCAAAAAAAAATTAGAAAAAAAAATCGCAACAAAAAAGAGAAGGAAAGTTTGAAGATAATCGTTTCGCAACTACCGAAGGAATTACACGAAGGATCGATTATTCGTTGATACAAATCGACGATGTAGAGTATTGTATAAAGTGGAAGATATCGCCACTTGCCTTGTAAAGTATGTAAAGTATGGGATGTTTGGGAAGTTGACCGTTACGGGAACGCCAACTTAGGTTGTTGTTTTTGATCTATGATCAAGACGTTGTAAATAGTTGTGTCTTTATCATGGTAACGGTCGGGAAAAAGTGTCTAGCAACTTGTATTTTAGACTTAATCTATTTGTTTCGTAATTTTTATTTAACAACAATTTATTTCCCTTTCCTAATCATTAACCATGGGTTTTACGCGAATGAGGATGTGATCGAGCGTGCATGTCTATTCCGTCGTTACGGCCATGTATGCATGTCTCAGCTGCCTTGTTGGTTTATTACTATTGGTGAAAGTTAGAAGATCCATACCCTATATTACTCTACTGTTCCTACTCTTTAGCTTATTCGAGGTGGGAGTGAGCAGTCACATGTGTCTATCCTGTCGTTACAGGTGTGTATGTGTGGTCTTTGTCGCCCTCCTGGAATATTGGTATCGATAAAGATTAGTTAGAGTAATCAACCCTAAGCCTTATCATACAAACCCATATTTACCTTTATAAACTTGTTACTCCTTAGCTTTAGCGGTGGAGATGTGTATCCTTGCCAAGCTTATGATAGAATACTCGTCACGACCGAGCAATTGAGTGAATTAGTTACATGTTACCACATAGATTAGTTGAGTGATTTGAGTGTTTTCATCTTCCTATTTCGTGAGGTGTTTGGTTGTGTACCTGTAATAGGTCAGATAAATGCTTTAACAGAAAAATATCCTTAGGGATACATTTTTTTGACTTCTAAAGGCTACTTGAGGACTGTAAGGATTCAGTGGGGCGGATATTTGATGACATCAAATAACGTCTATTTTATAGCATCATTTATCCCATGTAATTAACCCATTTTGTATAATTATTGCAAAGAATTGTTACTTAATCATTTATATTTGAGAATTACAGTAATTACAGAGTACTTGGTAAATATTAGCAAAAGGCGCGCATTCTGGAGCTTAAATGAAGATAATTTTGAAGATTAATGATTCTGAAAACCAATACGCCATATCCATCAAGGAAGATACGGTGTATCCGTGCCTGCACTCACCAAAGACCACAACAAGCTCAATACGCCGTATCTAGAGAAGACCAATACGCCGTATTGAAGATATAGTATGTGAAGATTCTGAAAGATATCAAACGTGGTACCTACTCCAAGAAACTCCAATACGTCGTATCTAACCCATTGGATACGCCGTATCGAACTGACTTCCAGACAGTATAAATAGAAAACTCAAAAACGAGTTTTAAGTATGTTAAATCATATTCTCGATACCTAAACCACAAAAGTCGATTTTCAAAGGAGAAAAGGAGCAGAAGATGTCTTGCAACGCATTCCAATCTATAGAATACAACGTGTAATTTCTTATACTTTTGTAATCGTTTAGTTTTTGGTATCATTCGTTAACTTAATTAGTTTACCTTGGCTAAAACAATTACTCTTGTATTAATTATGATATTTATAGGCTAATACCTTCTGGTATTAGCTATTATTATGAAGATCTGAATGTTTGGTTTTGTTTATATCTCAATTGCTTAATTTATCGTTATATGCTTGTTTATGTTTATCAATATACTTGTTTACGTGCTTTTGTATGCGACCTATCATTCAACTGGATCTAGTGATACGGACCAAGTAATCTAGATGCCGGGATAGCTCTCCATATAGTAATTTATACATCTAGAATCATAGGATCACAAATATTGTCCTTCTAAAATCGTGCTAAGGATACGCTTCTGGCTTAACTAGTTAACAGAAACTGCCTTTGGTTTATTGAACATGTTGACTAGTAGGTGAATCTAGATAATTTAACAAGTAATGTTTTGATTCCATTGGATAGTTAGACAAGTGGACTACTAGTGTATAAATTGCTATTAAGCCGTAAGTGGGTAAAGTCTCTTGAGAACATTGGGTTTACAAGATCACCATTGCTTTAATCCCTAAGATAGATTATAATCAGCAAATAAGGATGCTTTATGCGAATGCTTTAATTGTGATAGAATTAATGTGTCTTGGTCTTAGGATGAAGTCTCGCCTAAGTCTAAGAATGATATGCCTCTTCGAGATAAGTAATCATTGCACTGAATAAACAAACCAACTTCTAATTGGATTAATGATGGCTAATACAGTTTTCTATCATAAGGCTCGACCGCTCTTTTATCTTCTGTTAATTTGCTTGTGTGGGTTAAAGTGTCTTGAATTGACTGTAGTCACCAACCAAACCCGTACCAGTCTCTCAGACTGAAACCCCCCTTTTACCTGTTAGAATTAGGATTAGAACTAACATAGGATTAGTATAGGTTTGAATTCGATTAGAATTAACTTAGAGTGTACCTCAAAATCACTATATTAAATTGAGAGATTTAACCTCGCTTTAAGTGTTCAACACCCTACTTACCACGAATCCACCACCGACCGGGTACACTACTCGTTAAAGTGTTGTTTTTGGTTAAGTCGGCAAAATATAAATTTAAAACTTGCACTATCATAAAAAAACACCACACAACGACACATTAGCTTTTAAAACCAAAAAGCCTTTTAATGTTGTTGGATACATCTCATAAAAGTTAAATTTTATGTATCTAAAATATTCAGTGGATTTGAAAGTGGTAATTCAGCATCAAACTCATGTGGAGACTGAGCATAATTTTTCAAGACATTATCAATGTCATTTCAAAATTGTGTGCTCATTTCTCTTGCACCACTGTACACAGGGTATTGTTGAATACTCTAGCATTTATCTTCAGATAACGTCTACTGAAGAACGGTTTAGCATTCTAGTTCTTATACTACGTGTGTTATACCAAGGCATCTTAACTCCATAACTCAACATATTTGTGGTGTCTTATCATTCTTCACAAAATGAGTATATTTTCTATATGGTGACACACATATATTGTTGAGGGGGAGTAATCAGAAAAATGTTCCATAATGTTCATGCTGCTTAAACATTTTTCTCCCCACACGCTTTTTAGAAAATGTCATTTTAATCAATTGGTATGAAAATACTAAGTGATTTATATTTTCATAGGGGGGGGATATGTGATTAAAATGTAATCTAGATGAAGGTGATCTTCAAGACTCAAGTGCAAACTCGTCCCTTCATGTACGAAATAATTTCAAATATCGATGCGAATATATGGGGAGCATTTCAAAAGAAAGAAACTCTCAAAGTGTTAAACGTTTTGATTTCTATCAAACATTTTGATTGATTTTTCAATGGTTTTATGGTGAGATCAAATACCTATACAACCTATTATTTATGAGATTCTGATGTCGTAATGTGGTTTGTTTAGGCATTAGTCCTATGATCCAACCAGAACCGGAGGGATCTACCCAAGGACAATCCATAATTAGAAATAACAGTTCTTGGGTATGATTGGAGATGAATGAGAATAAGGGAATAATGCCGACTAAGGTTGAGCTAACACTGGAACAATCACAACAAAGTGTTAGTAATGATGTCTTGGTAAGCATTGAAGGAGTTGAATAATGAAAAAGAAAATGTAAGGATAAATGGTCTAAAGAAAGAAGCCATTCATACAACTTTAGGCAGAAACCGGGTCAATACATATGTTATCGGTTTTCACAAAGATGAATTCTGGTATTGAAGATAAGACATCATGGACCCAGTAATGCACTACACAACCCTTCCCAGCCATTCAAGTTTCTCTCAAAAGATACTTGTCTCATTTGTCATGGAGATCAACACGACTTCTATTGAATATCTCACTCTAAGTTAGTTGATATTGAAAAGGTGGCACTCTGCTCCAGCCTCCGATCACTAAAACCAAAACGCACAAATAAAGTCTAGAGCCAAGAAATCAATCTATAAATCTCATTAGGACACACTTTCTGATAAACACTTGTTGTTCAACATCTAGAACACAAGTGATAACAAAGTGTCCTACGCATTATCCCTGTGATCTTTCCAGAACATTCAGAGTGATACTGTTTAGTATTTCACAGTAACAAATGGAAATCCTTCCAGTGTCATCATCAAATAGCACTGTAGTACGTGACTTGCGAGATTCTATATGAATCAAACTTGTGTTAACTGGATATCGATTTGGTCCAGTAAATGAATTGACGACTTAATCAGAAAGATAGTAACTATTTGATTCACTCTTATCATGTTGTCTGCTTTGAGACGTTCGGATAATGAGAACAAGAAAGCATGGTTAATCTAATACATATGTGTTAAAAGATCCTATGCTTTAAGCTAGAAACCCTGTCAATTAGATTCTTCTAAATTGAATCTACCTGATCACAGGTCGGTCCTCACGGAACTAGAGGTTATCGTAACCGAAATTCGACGAATGACAAAGCCATATTAGTCCATATTTGTTGTTTATTCTAACCATATAAATGCAGGATTAGACGACGGTGTTGCGACTTCATTCCAGCGGCGTCACATTCATTACCACATGCTCATGCTCGATCGATAAATATAAAGACATGATGAAAGCTCAAGTACATGTTACTAAAGTCTTCCGCAACTCTGATATTCAAGATCTTCCTAAAGATATCAAGATTATCAAGACAAAGTGTAACAACCCCAAAATATGTCGCAACAAAATAGTAACCGGGGGCTTTACTTCATAATACAATAGCACAAAATATAAGAGAACAACCTCTAAATGAGTCGTTTGAAAAGTACCCTCGTTGATTTGATTGAAATAAATAAGTTATAACATTTGTTCCAATAGTTTGCATCAAAATGAAAGACCTAAAATAGTACAAAGAGGAATGATAGTTTGCATGTATATAGAAATCCATGAATGTATTCTTGAAAAGTTTAGACTCCAATGCACATCAAGTACGTCAAGCAGCTTATTCACCTGAGAAATACATGCTTAAAAGTGTCAACATAAAGTTGGTGAGTTCATAGGTTTATGTATGTATAAATGTAGGACCGCAAGAATTCAATGTGTGAAATAATGTATCCCATACATAATCAAAAAATTTAATTACGATTGCACTAAGCTCATGACACTGAAGCTACAACTATGTATGTGTGCATATTTATGCAATATTGTACCCGTGTAGATGTTCGACCCGTAACATCCAAAATCCAATATGGTATACGTCCGTTAGTTCAGTCATCCAAAGCTAGTAAGTATGACTTATCCAAACGGGGATGTTAATCCCAAATAGATCCATTTATAACATGCGCGCTTACTCCAAGTAATTAACAGTTCATGATATTGGGCATAATGGGTTATCGCTACTTAGGTAACTCGTAACATGTTTAAAAGAGTACTTGCATCAAAATGTAAAACAAAGCATGTATCTCACCTCAAGATTTGTAAATTGTTGTTAAACAAGTAAAGTGGGGCTATAAACCCACCTCAAGTGATGGAATTGATTTCTAGAAAAAAAATCAACTAGAAATGTCGTCGATAAAGACCGATATGCAACCTATTTAATTATAGGTTGATTTAGAATACACATGAAAATATAGAACAATGCACTATATTTTATCTTGTTATATTACCACCTAATAGTTTTAGACTTAGCTTATAAATTGTTGCGGTTGTCGTAAGGGACTTCTACAAAAAGTTTTACAACTCCCTAGGCAGTGTACCTAATCGTTGTAGTATAGTATAGGCAAAACTCGGGGGTTGTTATCGTTCTCTAGGGGAATAGGTTGGGAAGGCTTGATCACGGTCTAACAGAATTATAAGGGTTGAAAGAAGATTCTTTTTGTATTTTTATATTTTATGAAAGCAAGGTAAAATAATATATTTGAGAGGTTGGTTGGTTTTAGCTATTAAGCTAAGTATAAACTAAACTAATATGATAACAATATAATAAAAGATTGTGTTTATTTAATATGTATTACTCCACTAGATTGTTCTCTAGTATTGTTGCTTTGTCACTCTTGTGATGATCTATGTAATTATTTCCTAAGTCATGAACGAATTACACGAACCCGTCGTGTATTTAATATTTCGTTAAGGTAACACACAAGTAAGGTAGTATGAAGACTATTACAAGGCATCTAAGAGTATATTAAATGCATTTGAAATATATTAATTGTGGATCAGCCATATAAGGGGCAAGATAGTATGAAGACTGTTACCCGATGGTATCCTTTCTTACCACATCATGTTTTTCCTAGACATATTCAACAACGAACAAACAAAAGCTGGTTTTTAAAGACCTAACATGCATATTCACCACAAGAAGTAACACCACTAAACACAATAGAAGGTTTAGCCAAACATGTTAAAGATAAAGCAAGAACAGATAAGAATCACACAACAAGACATATTGAATGATTAAGATAGTCTTACTTGATTAAAACATGAATTGAAGGAAGTACAATAGGGTTTTGAGGCCCTAAAATCGTCCCTAACAGCTGCTAAACGAACTAGGGTTCATCCCTTTCTTTTACTCTAAAGTTACACACTTAAAACCCTAAAAACGGATTTGTATATATAGATAAATCGCTGCGACGGCGTCGCGTTTTAATCGTGACGCCGTCATGAGTAGAATATTCTAGATAATGGGTTGGGTCGTGCATTCTGACGCCATCTTGAGATCTTGTAACGCCGTCTTGGTATGAATTGTGACGGCGTCATGTATAATCTGTGACGCCGTCTCCAGCTGCTGAGTAGAAATTCTTGAGAGATGTTGGTGTAGGTCCGTAGTCTTGTCTGTTTCTTCTCCAAATGAGCCCAAGTCATGTGTATTTCCTCTAAATGCCTTCCAAATGCTAAATACTTGAAAAGGAACGATTAAGTACCTATTTTGGGCATAAATGCACGATTTAAGAGGTTAAACGACCACGAAAAAGTGTATAAAATAACACCTCATCAAATACCCATACACTTGGAATTTGCTTGTCCTCAAGCAAAGGGCTTTTCTACTAGAATAAAAATATGGAGGTGTTATTTTTACCTACTCTTTAAAGTTTTTACAACAGAACCTTCTAGGACCTGTAATTTAACAAGCACAGACGTATATACTGCATTCTCACATAAGTGTTTAGGATTCTCTCTTTCATTTAGTTGTATAATAAATTATAACACAATGTGGAAAACAGATGATCAACACTCATTACCTGTCATAGGATATAAATTACCATAGGCTTGGTAAATGATCAAACCTCCATCGCTAGGCGCAAGCATTATTTCATTACTATCTAAGGAGGTCTTTTTAAGGGTAGTAGGGTGTCGGTGTAAGATAACATATAATGGAAACGAAAACAGATGGGATACATTTAGATGGCTTTGGGTGAATTTGGAGTGGAAGGGTTAACTAATTATTTACACGAATACACGCTGGTTTGGTTGCTAAGCCAAGACTTGGACGAAGATATACAAACTCTACAACTCTACATCAATCTTTTTTTTGAATAACATAATACATCACAACATGAGGTTTATAACACGTACCCCTACACTTGAGCTTTTACATGCTCGATATTTACAATCTAACTAATGACCCGATTTGAGGTGGATCAAAATAACATGGAGATCATCTAACAAATATATGGGGGTATTGACTTAACTTTTCTTCCCTATTCTTCCGCGAAATAAATACTACCATGAATCCTAATCGTCCCAAAACAGTATTTACAAGGATAAGGACTTAGCAACCGTGTACTCAAATAATTAACTTGGGTTAAAACAATAATGTACTAAAAATGAGTACATACAAGGTAGGCTAAGGCGATTTGGGTGTAACGATTGGTTTAAGGGTGACAATGTTCTTCATTAATAGTCCGGCTTAACCAGAAAATTACGAGAACCGTGAAAAAGGATAGGCTCGGAGGGTTGTACTAGGGGTATCCTGCACTAAAAATGAGTGCATGGCAAGGGTGTGGGATAGTTATATGATCGGTGTGACCATCATAACAATTACAGGTTTAAAACATGGGTTAATCCTAATGCCTCTTATCAAGCAAATCCTAACACTTACTATGCGGTCTCGGGATGTATCACAAAAACAAGTTCTAGAATTTAATATACTACCGGTACACTCTCATAATCCTAAGTAAAACCACATTACCAAATATTCCAGAAAAGGCGACAAAACCACGCATGCACATCCGTAAGACGGAACTAGACCCATACATGATTGCTCACTCCTTACTCGAACAAGCTAAAGGTATAATATCTAAGGGCGAACCTCACATTTTGGGGGTGGAATTTGAGGGTTTTTGTGCTAGTAATATAAATTCCTATCCATGAGACGCTATTAATACTCGGTTTTCGTCGGTATGTGTCATAAAAAATTTTAAATTTGGGTCAAAATTACCTCTTATGCTATGTTTTGATATATTACCCATCATTTTAAGGACAAAGCAAATGGAAAATGAAAGAATAGTTTCTAAGGCTTATTTCCCCTACACTTAAGTTGAACATTGTCCCCAATGTTCTATAAAGGTACCCGTAAAAATGAATAAAGGGAAAAGAAAACAAGGAAAAGAAACTAGTACTCCCCTGGTTTGCTCAATAATGGAGAAGAAACATGCGATAACTGGTTAAATCGTCATCCAAGAATTGTCTAATGAAACTTCCTAAGAACTTCCAAGCTTCTTCTCATCAAATATAACCTGTAATCAAAGACAAAGACAACTATACCAAGCATAAAATGTGTGATATACAAATATACAATATGAATTTAGGGTTTGACTCGATAAAGCAGTAAAGATAGGATGAGAGAATTGTCAAACTTATTGGTTTTGCAGGTTTATAACAGAAGATTTTGTATTTCAAATGTTATGCAAGTTTTATTTTCAAAAATAATTAAAAACTTTACGTTTTCTAGACCTGGGCATTTGACGCCGTCGGGAGAATCTTGACCCTGTCACAGGTGTCGTGGTGACGACGTCACATGTAAATCGTGATGCCGTCTCCACGTTCTGTGAAAACGAAAATTTTGTTTTTGATGAAAAATTGCCTGCACTTGATTCCATAAGTTAATTCATGTACAAATAGCTGCATAAAACCTGAGATTTGACAATTTACTCATATGATTCAAAACTGACGCAAATTAATTTAAACAATTCATTTAACATGTTTGAATTTGGCTCAAAAGCTGGATAAATTCCCCTACACTTATTGTTTGCAAAAATACCTTTGATTGAAATTAAGACGAGGTTAAAAACAATACAAAGCATGATTACAAGATAGTTCAAACATAATAAAACCAATAGTAAAGAATTAAAACACATAAGACACTCCTAATATGCGATAAAAGTAAATATTGGGTTGCCTCCCAAAAAGCGTTTTTCTTTATTTACGAGTCTCGTAGCTAGACTCGAAGTCACATGTTCTTACGTAACTTCTCCTTCATCAGCTCTAGGCATTCTTTGTAAAATCCTAATATCTTGCTCATTACGTATTGTACCCCTCTTCTCTTGTGTTCTTC
>BQNB010035674.1:3891-50695 GCA_026074375.1 Tanacetum coccineum
GAACAACCAAGTCTTTAACATATATATGCTTTTGTTTATTCTTTAGGTAGTTCTTAAATTCCACCAAGCTTGGATGCAACTTTTCAATAATAGCAGCAACTTGAAAAGTTTTACTCAAAGTCATTACCCCAACATGAATGTCGTGTAGCAAAACTTGAACCATCTTGTAATCCAAAAAATGAGCTACCACGAGTTTCTTTGTACCGTCATCCTTAGTTATGTACTTGCGTTTTAATGACTCCTATAATTTTTTTGGCAATATTGGTCTTGAAGTACTCGATGTATAAAGAATCCACCAAACAATTCAAACATAGTTGTGACATAAGAAATTTGAATGTTTCCATGCATCTGCAGCTTAAACAGCTTGTGAATTAGAGGGTTCACCTTCTTTAGAAGGTTTTACTTGAGGTGCAGTCTCTTTTAAGAACCACGAAAGGTTCAAAGTAGTGAGATAGAAGAACATCGTATGCTGCCACCTCTTAAAATTATGCTCATTGAATTTTTTAGGTTTATTAGCGTTATTAGCAACCGTGTTAGTAACCGGTGCATCAGCTATGTACAAATGAGTAGTCACGGTTAAAACGCCCCTTTTCCGACTATAAATTTGACCAAAAATTAAAAACTTTACTCAAACACATGACCGGGAATGACCTTAGGTCATTCTTTTATAAACTGACCAAAATCATTTACAATTCAACCCCTGGAAATATCTTTAAATAAAACTAGACTCAATTACCTTTGAAACGGCGGGTGACACGCCTTCTAACTCGTTGCGGTTCATTGTATACGCCATTTACAAAAATGATAAAACCAAAAAACCTTTCTGATGCACTTAGCCGCCGGCTAAAGCCATTATAAGGCCTTTAGCGGCCAGCCAAGGGCCTCCAGCTGCTGGCTAAAGCCTTTAGACTTGCAATACTTTACCCGACTTTCCCTTTTTACCCAAAACTCGACTTCCAAGACTCGATACTTTACAAAAACTTCCAGAATTCATTAACACAACATATTACATCATTTCCATAAACCTTTTTAGTCTAAATGACCATAAGCGCATACTTCACGGGGTTTTTCAAACACCTATTTTGACCCATTTCCACTATAACTTTTACATAACATTCACATGTCATTTACTATAACAAGAAAGACATGGTCTTTGACACTTTACATTTGCAAAATACTTTAACTCGACACTTGGGAGTTCAACCTTATTTCGAGCTCAGTATCTAACACTAAGCTCTAACATAATCAAATACTCTTCCCTTGCGCACTTCCAACTTTAAGCCTTAATCCAAGTACTTACCATCTTCCCATGAGTACCTACAAAACATATACTCCTATAACGGTAAGCTTTCGTTTAGTAAGTAATAGACATAACAATATATCATACATCCTTTATACACATTCACATCATATATAACACTTACTAAGCCAAGATGCTAAGTTGATACTATCACTTACCTCATTCCATACCAACATAAACTTCATACATCAACATTAACATCATAATTAGGAAATCCACATTCTAGCTAGTTTAGCCAACTAGCCCCATTCTACTCTTGGTCTAATACACCTTATTCTTAAATTTTCCATGCCTTTCCCCAATACAACTATATAACTCGTAACATATAATACAAATATTTTAAACTAAATATAATATCTTGTCATAGTCATATTACTTACCTCATATCCAAGCTAATTAAACCAAGAGCATCATCATCACCATTAATCCTTGGTTTCTACTCAAAACTAATACAAGCACCTATTATCATATAAATTCAAATACAATTAACAAGGGTTTACATAACCCAAGAACACACCCAATTCATCTTCAATTCTCACATGATCATCACCATGATCATATAACCCAAATCACCAATTACTCTTAAATCATTAATTAATCTTAACTCATAATCGCAAACACTTCAAGGTTTAAAACATAGATTACCCCAAAACCCCTAATTTAGGTATAAGAACCCTAACCTTTAATTCACCATTTAATTCAAAACAGGATTACTTACATAGGAGAATCATTGTTAGGGATTAACCCTTGAATTAATCCTCAAACCTTTCTTCACTAGATCATCAATAGATCATCATGTCGGGCTTTTCTCTTTTCCCTCTCTTTTTCAAACCGACATATACACCTCCCTAGAATGTAACACCCCCAAAAATCAACAACGCAGCGGATATACCACTTGGGGTGCTACTTCATAACTCATACACACAAGTTACATAAAATGACCTCAAAAGAGACGTTTAATAAAATGTCACATACGATTATAAAAAAATCATATTAAATTTAGGTCCCCAAAAAACCCTTTTTAAACAAAAGATACAAGAGTTTAAACATGACTCAATTGTATATTTAAAAGAAAAAAGATTACCGCATGGAAGAAAAAACCAAGCCTTTTAAAATTTTGATAACCTCACATCCAAAAGCTCCCCAATGCTCAGCTAGCGAAAATAACTACTTGAGAAAAGACATGTAAAACGTCAACAACAAATGTTGAGAATCATAGGTTTAAGTAAAAACATTGTTGAAATAGATCAATAATATTTCAAGTAAGTAAAATACCGTTACAATATTCCAAAGTATTATATTCTGAAATCACACGTATGATTCAATAAAATCAAGTAATGTTCATAGTGGACCACAAGATTAAGTAATGTAGACAAGAGAAACAATTCACCAATCTAATAAAAAAATTAATATTATTGCTCTAATCTCATGACACCAAACCTTAACACGTAATATAATCAAATCAGTAATCGTAATATATGCCCGCAAGCATGAAAAGTGATGCTGCCAAACATCCTACGTATTATTCAAATGTTCAGTGCGTCAATGTTATCTAGAAACCACAGTCCAGCACTGGGAGTGTCAGTCCGAAAGAACTACCCCACAACACTCGTTTACCCAGCTAGTAACTAACGGTTCATGATAGAAAAGGGGACTTAATGGCAAAGGGTACTTAGGCAATAATATGATCTGGAATAGCATACAATTGAAAAACACTTGTGTCCAATGTAAAACAAGTAATGTGCTCAAAACTCTCAGTTTTCATATATAAGAATTCAGTGATCTCAAATCATGTAGTAAGCAAATCAAGCTTTAGTAAATTCATGAGTAAACAACCATGTATTAAAGTCATGTAGTAAGCAAGTAAAAGCTTTAGTAAAATTAGTCATGTAACGCTTAAGTAGTAGAAATCAATAAATTTGCTTAGTAAACGAGCATGTATTCTCACCCCGAAAACAGTGTATGAAAACCATTAAAAGAGAAAAAGTGAGGCTATGAACTCACCGTAGGTAGAAGTAGTCGGACAGGAAATCAAATAAAGAGAATAAGCACCAACGAATCAACCACGACCTAAATATAAGTGGCGTGTCATTAGAAGCTTTAAATATTACCACGTAAATGCATAATCGCATATAAAAAAAATAATAATATGTACATATATATTGCATATACATAACCATGTGCTTAGAATCCCTACACGCGCCTTAAAACTCTTATAACAACATCCCAAGTGTTTTTCTTTAAGCTTACGAACTATTTACCCTTCCGTTTAATTTCTATTTAGAAAAAGTTTTCACTTTTAGAAAGTTACTAATTTTCGACCTTACTATTTTTAGAGGTGACAAAAAGTTCTAACCCGACTTATGGAGAATAATATTTCTCGCCTAAATATTCTTAGGTTTATAAGACTCTTACCACATCATATGATCTTTTTACAATTTTTTTTACTAAATTTGACTTTTATTAAGTCAAAGCCTTTTCTAGGTTGACCTTCGGTTTTTAACCCAAAATTGCCCATTTTCAGACTTCGCAAGCCTCGAGGGAAAGTAAAACGTCATTTTGAACAACTTTTTAGTTAACACGATACCCAAAACTCGACAGAAAAGGACGAAAATGCCCCTTTCTCAGGTCTGATGTAACTAAAGAAATATAAAAAACGCAGATTTTCTCTAAGCTTTTCGGCCTGCAATTACACTTTTTTAGACTTAGCAAACCTCGCGAAAAGGTAAAACGTCATTCTAAACAACTTCTTAGTTTTAACGGAAGGCCGATTCGGACCAGAAAGGGCCCAAAACGGTTCACGAAAATCGCATCAGCAAGTATTAAAATATAAAGTGCAGAATTCGGTTTTATTGATTTCTAAACTTTCGGAGGCCATAAAAACTTCATTTTTAAGAGTTACGGGACGTGCGACCTATCGACTCGAAGCTATTAACGTCCCCTAACATAATTTAAGTTCTAATTTCAGTTTTACAAAGTTTGACTCGGCCGAATACGGCACTCTAATTTTCTGCACTAATTTGGGTAGCTTTAAACCCCTTCAAACTTCGATTTTTCACACTTTCGCAATATCACAACATCATTATAAGCCTAATCTCCATCCAATACTATAATCACAATTTATCCAAACATCAAGAACACCTCCAATACTAATACCTAGGGATTCTTAGCACATAATTGAACACATGCACATAAAATTAAATATGATCAAGGAAAACTAAATTATACCTTCAATGTAGCAAGATAAGCAAGAAAATCAACAAGGAAACCTTGTGGGTTCCTTGTTTATGCCGAAACCAAACACCCCAAATTAGTCAAACCCTTGATTTTTTTTATACCAATATTTTCAATTACACTTGAATCAAACCCTTGTTGCTTCAATTGTGCCCAATTTTAATTAAATCTTTAAAAACCCAAAATCTTGAAAAAGTCTTGCATGGTTGATTAATCTTGAGAAAAATGATAAGGAGTAGTATGGAAGTTATTTAGGAATGATTGAAATTGATCAGGAGAATTTTTTGTAATGGTTTTGGTGGTTGTTGATGGTACTCGTCGAACACAGAGAGCAAGAGAGGGAGAGCCGATCTTTTTTTTATATAACTGTGTTTTCTAAAAAGGAAGTTGAGTTATGATAGGACTTTATATAGGGAAGTCTTAAGTGTCTAGTAAACTTTCTAGCTTTTAAAAAAATAAAAATAAAAATAAAAGGGATGTTTTTTAGGCTCTATGGCCGGCCACTATGTGGCTTGGGCCTATGTTTCATATTTTTTTTTTCAATTTGCACCACATTATTTTTGTGTAAGAACATTTAATTAAGATGTAGAAATAAAATTTTGACACGGTTTCGGCAAAACGCGAGAAAAATCATAAAATACTAGAATAACAATAAATTGACTTCCAGTGTGAAAACATGAAAATTTTTGAATGTCTTAAAATGCTTTACGGATAGTTATTCAAAGCACAACTCGTAAATAGCTAAAATGACAATTTTTGTTAAAACGGCTAAAAACAAAAATACTAAATTCCATAAAAATTAGAAATAGAATTAAGGCTCGGCTAAAATATTGACCGTAAAATATGAGAGGCTACATTAACTAGACTAGGTCGTGTGCGGACGTCGTTGCATTTGCTTGTGTGATTGATATTTGGTTGCTTAAGACTTGCTTGAGGTGAGTTCTCGTAGCCTCATTTTTCTACTGTTTTTTTGTTGGTGAAAAATGATACTCAAATGTGTTTTGAACTGTTTTGAAATTAAACTGTGCGAAACGTGGTTTTATTTTTGGGACAATTATGTGCTTATGATTGCTATGTGAATATATGTGATGCAACTTTACTTGCATGTACTATGTTTGGCATGCAAGGGTTGTGTTTGTGGTCCTGCCCTAATATAGTGCTCCAGCTGGCAGGCCCTTTAGGTGCGTAAGTGACATATTGGTCCTGCCCTAATATAGTGCTCCAGCTAGTAGGCCCCTTTAGGTGCGTAAGTGACATATTTGCTACCTGACTAGCGGGGATGCTAGGGCATGGTTATCGACTAGCGGGTATGCTAGGTCGTGTTTACATGATCAGCGAGGATGCTAAGTCATAGGTGATTATCATATATTCACTATCATATTGAACTATTGTCCACTGTTTTGAGATACTGGCACAGCTTTTGGGTTTAAGGTCAAACCTACGAGCTCACCAACATTATTGTTGACGTTTTCGAGTATCATTTTCAGGTGAAGTGAAAGATGAATAGGTTGGTGATATGTGATAGCAGGCTTAGGAGTATCTCGTGTGGATTTTTCATGTGAAGCCTTGCTTGTTTATTTGTTTGGTTCTTAGTATTTGGAAGTTTTGGTTTAAGTTTGGATTTGGACCCCTGTGTGGGCATTTGGAATTTGTAAGAGATTTTGGATTTGGTTATGATTTGGGACATCACTCGAGGTTTGTTCGAGGTTGATGGTCTTCGTAACACTTGAAGTTTATGCATTGTAGTTTTTCTCTATATTGTATCTTGTGTTATGATTGATCATTATGTTGCATTCCTGAGTTTCCGCCATTGTCGGGGTGTGACATATTGGTAATCAGAGCCAAGGTTATAGAGAACTAGGTGGGTTGGCCTAGACAATAACCTAAGATCCATCATTTAGTTGCATATAGGATCTATGTGCGCGGTGTTCCGCTTTTGCTTGCTTTCGCGTGTTCGCGGTTTGGTGCTTTAGTTATGTCAGTCATTGAGATGTGTGAGCTCAATACTGAGTACTACTGGGAAAGGATACAGATATAAGTACCATGGCCAACGTAGTTATAAAAGTATCACAACTTACTCGTACTTGGTAATACTGTTCACACAAATTGATGTTGACACCATATAGGGGGTATTATATGTATAATTATATATATAGTAAGATATTCTATATATATGTTAGTCTTCCTACCTACCTAACGTTGCCCATGTTCTTCTTCGTGTAGATAATGCCGCCAAGGGTGAGGACCTAAAGTGCTGGTCGGTCTGTTGCCGAATCACGAGGAGGGGGAAGGGGTGAACGGGTTGATAGAGGTGGGAGGGATAGAGGACCTAGGGGAGGTAATGATGATCGTGTTGACGAATTGAATGGTCAAGGGAATGACCAGGGATTGGGAGCTAATGGAAATGTAGAGGAAGTCAATAGGAATATAGAGGGAGTCAATAGGGGTGTAGGAGGAGAACCCGACTTCTCGATAATCATAACCCAACAATTGCAGAACCTCTTACCCGCCATATTAGCTCAAGTTGGTAACTAAGGAAATGTTAGAAATCAAAATGGAAATGTGGTTAATGAGAATGTTCAGGAGAATGTTAGGAATGTGTTAGTGAATGGCAACTGGGTAGGTTGTTCATATAAGGATTTCTTAGCTTGTAACCCTAAGAATTATGATGGTAAGGGAGGTAATGTAGCTCTTACCCGATGGATTAAGAAAATGGAGTCCGTTCAGGATATGAGTGGTTGTAGTATTGACCAAAAAGTGAAATACACTGTTGGTTCATTTGTGGGTAAGGCTTTATCGTGGTGGAACTCTCAGATCCGCACGCTAAGCCGGTAAGTTGTTGTTTGTATGTCATGGAATGACTTTAAGTTTATGATGATAGAAGAGTTTTGTCCTAGTCATGAGATGTGAAAGTTAGAAACTGAGTTGTGGAATCACGCCATGGTCGGGGCTGGCCATGCTGCGTATACTGATAGGTTTCATGAGCTGGCTAGGTTAGTTCCACATTTAGTGACCCCAGAAAGTAGAAAGATTGAGAGATACGCGTATGGCCTTTCTTCATAGATCTGTGGGATGGTGGCAGCAACGGAGCCAAAGACTATGCAGAAGGCTGTGCAGATTTCTGGTGCACTGACCGATGAGGCTGTTAGGAATAGATCAATTAAGAAGGTTGATAAAAGATGAAATGTGGGGGAACCTATCAAGGATAAGAATGGTAGGGATGATAATAAGAGGAATAGGACTGGAAATGCTTTTGCTACAACCGCAAACCCTGTAGGAAGAGATAATACGGGTGCTTGGCCCATGTGTACCACTTGCAACTCCTACCATGCACCCGGAGGGCCTTGTCACACATGTTTCAACTATAACCGCCTGGGTCATCTTGCAAGGGATTGTAGAGTTATGCCTAGGAATGGGAACCCAATAAATGTAAGGAACCCAGCACCTGCTCGTGGAGCATGCTATGAATGTGGGAGTACCGACCATCTCAAACCGGCATGTCCTAGATTGAATAGAGAACAACGACCGCCAGGAAACCGTCCAAACCAGGTTGTTGCTAATAACGGGGGTCATGGTCGTGGAAACCAAGGGAACCAAGCTAGGGGTAGGGCATTCATGTTGGGAGCAGAGGAAGCTCGCCAGGATCCGAACATTGTGACGGGTACGTTTACTTTGAACAATCATTTTGCCACTACCTTATTTGACTCTGGTGCCGACTATAATTTTGTTTTCACTACTTTTATACCTCTGTTAGGCATAGAGCCCAGTGAATTAGGTTTCAGATATGAGATTGAGATAGCTAGCGGGCAGCTAGTAGAGATTGATAAGGTTATTAAGGGTTGCAAATTAGAAATTGAGGGTCACATCTTTGACATCGATTTGATACCATTCGGGCATGGGAGTTTTAATGTGATTATAGGTATGGATTGATTGTCTAATCATAAGGCTGAAATAATTTTTCATGAGAAAGTAGTGAGGATACCACTACTAGATTAAAATGTGCTTAGAGTATTAAGAGAAAGACCGGAAGATAAAGCGAGACTTTTGATGAGTGCTAAGGCTAGCGATAAGAATCAAGAAGAGATTGTTGTGGTTAGAGATTTTCCCGAGGTATTTCCGGATGATTTATATAACAACCCGCAATTTTTACAATATAGTTTCCACTATGATCATTTTCATAGGAAAATTTTCGCTTTATTTCATGCCAACTATGTATCATAACAAGTAAATGAGCTCTCGCAAACGACCTATGCCTATTTTTATCTATGTCTACATCATGTAAACATCATAATATGTCAAGTCAATAATCTGTTATCCTCTATAACATGTACGTTATCTATTTAACGTAGTTTTCTCGACGATAATACCAAATAAGCTTAAACCGTTATCGTATACCTCTAAACCCTAATTCTATGAGAAGTTAACATCTAAAGTGAATGTACAAGCTACTAAAGCATATATACAAGTAAAATAACATCTCATTTGAATATACTTTCCTTTTACAATAAGGTATAAGTCCTTTAATGCATAATGTACAAGTCATTAATGCACGATATCCAAAATAGCCGTTTTACCTCTGTTTTTCTAAGTAATCTTTTACAATCTATTAAGTACAAGTTACAAGCAATCCATGCACTTCATTTACAATCCATATACATTCTTATTTCATAAAATTATACAAATTCAAAGTAAGAAACCCTAACTCGAGCTAATTTCTAAATCATGACCCGTTTCTTTATTTTACCCACTTTAAACTCGAACCATTGATCAAATTATGTTATAAACTTATAAGATAACCATTACATATCATTTCCATCTTTATTACATCCAACATACACCAAAAATAAACTAGAAAACCCTAAACCCTAAGTCGAACCTTAAATGAACCCGTAACCCATTATTTCCATTTTTACCCATTATTAACCTTAACCACTAATCAAATAATGTTGTAAACACTTAAGATACAACATCTACATTTCATTTCCATCCTTATTACTCCATTAGACACGAAAATAAAAGCTAGAAACCCTAACCGAATCCAAAATTGACCCGCGACCCATTTCCTTTGTTTTCTACCCTTTTTAAATTCAACCATACATCCAAGCTCCTCTATGATGCAGCTACTTTAGTTCTAACAGCATACAAGGACCTCTCTTCCATTTCTTGGCCATAAATTGAGCCACATCTCCCTCTTTTTGCTCCATACAGCCGCGACCAACAAACACACCACACAAACCTTCCACCTTGCTTCTATGACTCACCAAGTACCTATCCTAATCACTACACCTTTCTATCCAAGCCTTGCACCTGCACTTGACACCTATCTAGCCCAAACTTGCTCACCAAGGGGGTTTTACCATATAAAAACCCATGAACACCCCTTCATTCAATCACACCACCACATTTCTTTCTATATTCAACAATGGAAGCTACTCTCTGATCAAGGATGTCCTAAGAGTCCCAAGCAGCAGAAATCAAGAGAAGTATTGAAGCCTTGAAGCCCCGAAGCTCTAATTCTAGGCGTACGAGTGGAATTCGACCCATTTTGACCCATTTTCAAATCCATAAGCTCAATTCAGATTCTATAAGCTCTCCTACTGTTTCAATACATAAATTCTGTCTAAACCTCTTATTAATATCGCAAGATCAAATCATACACTTGTTAAAGAATCTAAGCTCAAAAACCATGCGTTTTCCTCTTTGAATCCTAACTGTACCCCCTACAACCCTAATTCCCATGTTTTTTATTAATCTAAAAATACTATTATGGTTAAATATTGTTATAATCTATCATAATAAGTTAAACTAATGTTATTATAAACTTTTTATTAAGTTTGAAAAATTTTGAATTAAAAACCTAACGCATTTTCGTTTTTAAACCCAATTCGACCCGTTATTGGATTCTAGCTTAACGAATCTTAAATCTAAACTTTTTTTTTTTTTTTTTTTCACGTTACGTTAAAACATATTAATTTTAGCCTTATATTAATAAGCTATAACCTGCAAATATCATTTTGGAGTCTTAAAAATAGCTTGCATGCAAATTTGGACTAAATATGTAATTATTTTCATGCATAGGGGTATATATCGTAACTTTCTGAAACTTATAACTAAAAGGACTGAAAATATCATTTTATCAAAGTTATAACTATAGGGGTCTATTATGTCACTTTCCAAAATAGTCAAGTTGTTACTTGTTACAATCTTTTAAACTGAGAAGACCAAACATGTAAAAGTGAAAACTCCAAGGTATATTTGGCCATTTTTTCAAATCTAAAGGGTCTAAAATGTAACATTTGAAAAGAGTAGAATTGTGGTTCAAAACCCTTATAAGCATAACATTTTTAATTAACTCTTGAACGTGGCTTATCATTTCCAGTTAGATGAGCAAAACCCTTAAAAACCGATTATGTTGTAAAACTATTATTAAAATTCATCATCGATGTGCTTTTTAAAAATCTTGTCCCGAATCTATATCATATCACAATACTAGGGAGCTTCATATTAAGGGGTTTCATCTTGGTATTACGTTCTGACTGAGTTGTTGGGTTTACGATTTAAAGTGCCCTAGCTCCTCAAACGTTTACTGAATGACCTCTGAATTATGATGGCCCGAACGGTGATACAATACTCCATAATAATTCAATCAAAGATATACATTATACTTTATAAAGTTTTGAAACATAACTAAGACTTGACATATTACCCAGAGTTGCGTGTGATAAGCCTGTTACTTTTCATTTCATATACCATTGGCCAGCATTTAGATTCCTATACTATTGTTAAGGTGAAGTTCCTAACTCGCCATTATTTATTTACGATGTTATATAAACCCGCGAGGGGATACATGCTTGTTTACAAACTCTTTTACATACTCGTTTATCTTATAACAATGTGATTACTTTTCAAAGACTTAGTGGATATTCATAGCCTTACTTTTAAATCTCTTGAATGTTTTCATAAACCCGTGAGGGGGATACATGCTATAAACTATGAATACAAGTGTTTTCTAAATATATGCTATCATATTATTGCTTGTGATCTAAGTCACTTTATGCCAAAAGACCCTCATTATCATGGACCATTAATCACTTGCGAGTGAACGCGAATATTGTGGATAGATCTATCAGGATTGACGAATCCCGTTTGTGTTAGCCGGATAGGTAACCAAACGCACTATATTTGAATTTCATAGGTATATGGCAATTACCTACACCGGGGGCCATTATCTCTATGTATATATATCACAGCAATTTGGGTATATATATACACCAGTCAGTTTGTGTGCCATGAGCTTAGATACAATAATGAACACTGTTAATACTGTTTTATATAATAATTGTACTCATTGCAATTATCACTTATGATGACTTGTATTCAAACTATTTATTATAAACCTATTAATTCACTCAACCATTATGTTGACTCTTTTAATCATGTCTATCTCAGGAATTTGAGCAGCTGATGGCACAGAATGGCAATGAAGATGGCTAAACTGTTATCATTCAAATTTATGTTTTCCTGTAGATTTTGGGACCTCTGTTTGTAAAAACTCTGATGAATAAATGAATGATAACATCTTTTTCCAAAACGTCTCTTTATGAGTCATTTTCTATAATTATGACTGTTGTACTATGAAGTAATACCCCAGATTAGCTTCCGCTGCTATATGTCAAAAATGGGGGTGTTACAGATTGGTATCAGCGCGATGGTTATAGAGAACAAGGTTAAAACCTTAACTATAACTACTTTTCTCCTTCTAGCAAAGAAAGTCCTCCGTGCCACTGCATTTCCCGAATAATATGTAAAGATACATAACTACTATACTATTATATAAATAACTTATGTTATTTACACTAGGTTGTTACACAGTTATGTCTCCTTCCCCTAACCATCCTACTCCTGATTTTGAGAAAACTTTCTCCTCACTATTTCCCAGCTACATTGGAAAACAACTCTTCTAACTCTTCAAATGATTTCACTAAGTATCTTTTGGGCATACTAGTCTTCTCACCTTTACATGATGATCCAATTATGGAAATCATGCAAGCATATGATGCTACTGATAATGAATTACCTACTCCTTCACTTCAAACTATTATTGCTCTACCAGCTATTATACCATTAATGTTTGATTCTCGAGATTTCCTTTCCCCCAAGAGGATTTCACCTAAAGACACTAAAACTTCTAAATCACCCACTCCGGTACCTCCATCTTCATGCATCACCAGTTAGGTCAACTGCACCATCACCAGACTATCTCTTTGATGAATCTATCTTCGCAAAGTTAGATAACTCATTATGGATCATATCGCGACCACTAGGAGAAGAACCAGACCCCAAGAAACTTAATGAGTCGGATGCTTATGATTATCTCTGGAAATAATCATTGAGGAAACCCAAGCTCAAACAAATCAGGAAGATCTTTAGGATGTCACCTACAAACTTAAAAATCAACAAGGAAGGACCATCAGACTATTTGACTAGTTATAGTTTTGTTAAACCTAGCCACAGGATGTGTGGTATAAATAAAAACACTTGTCAAATCTTGACTATGTATAGTACTAAGGCAAGTTATTCTTAATATAAATGGCAATCCGATCTACCTTGATATTCTTAATACCGATTCATTCAACCATTTATCTCATATCATTAACATCATCTTCAACATAATCAACCGCAATAATCTAGAAATAATACTAACAAGCATCTGACTTTGTTAGTATTTATGATTTCAATATCACTATTACTAAAATGCTTAAAGTTCAAGAATAATCCTAAGTATTGCATTTTAAGCATTTTATCTTAAGCATAACATTGTAAAAATTATGATATTATTCTTATTTCATGTTGTCTTATGTTGATAGAATGCCTCCCAAAAGGACGTCAACATCTGATGCATCGGCCATGACTCAAGATGCCATTAGAAAACTAGTTGCTGACAGTGTCACCTCGGCTCTAGAAGCACAAGCTGCAATAATGGCAGGTACTAGTAATCCCAACAGGAACACCGGTCCTACTGGAACTCCTGTAGCAAAAACGGGAAACTACAAAGAATTCATAAGCTGTCAACCTTTCTACTTCAATGGTACAGAAGGAGCAGTCGGCCTCATTCGTTGGTTTGAACGAACCGAATCAGTATTTTCTCGAAGCAAGTGTGCTGAAGAAAACAAAGTAACATTTGCTACCGGTACTCTTACTGATGATGCTTTGTCCTGGTGGAATGCATACGCCCAACCTATAGGAGTAGATCAAGCCAATCAAATCACCTGGACTGAGTTAAAATGACTCTTGACAAACAAATATTGTCCCCGAACTGAAGTCAGAAAGATGGAAGATGAATTCTACAATCTGACTGTAAAGGGAAATGATCTTAAACCTTACGTTAGAAGATTCCAAGAACTAGCGGTCATATGCCCAAGCATGGTACCGAACACTGAGAAACTCCTGGAAGCTTTCATCGGAGGATTGCCTAGAAGCATTGAAGGAAATGTTACCGCCTCTAAACCCCAAACTTTAGAGGAAGCCATTAACATAAGTCAAAGGTTAATGGATCAGGTAACAAAACACAATTCTGAGCAAGAAACCAATAATCACAAATGAAAGTTTGATGATAAAAGAAACACCACCGACAACAAAAATTACCCCAATGATCGCAACGACAATAACCACTCCAATAACAACGACTACCAAGACAACCACAACAATAACAACCATAACCAGGATTACCACCAACAGAATAAAAGGCGAGAAACCTCCAGGACTTATGTTGCCACCAATGGGTATACTGGAAACAGTCCCTTGTGTGAAAAATGCACCCTGCATCACATAGGACCTTGCACTGTCAAGTGTCGAACTTGCAACAAGATAGGTCATCTAACCAAGAACTGCAGAACCAAAAGACCGGCTACTGGAAACAACCTACAACCAGTATCTGTAACTTGTAATGCATGTGGAGAAAAAGGACATTATGCAAATCAATGCTCAAAAGCAAACAACAGGGCTACAGGAAAGAACACTTAGAGACAAGCTTGCTTTTGTTCACTTTAGGATATCTACCCTAGAAACAACACCCTGAGGAAAATCAAATTGGCCGACCAGTTATATGAAGGATCTCTGACACACTTCATGAAGCTTTAAAATACTAAGCTATTATCCTTTGTCATCTAATTACTTTTATCTAGAATCCCACTCACGAGACATGAAGCATAAGTGTCAATACTCTTAAAGTTTTGGTAATGTAAGATATGTAAGATAAAGTTATTCATGAAATAATAAATTGGTGATTTCGTTACATCTTGTTATCTGATGATATCAAAACTCGACATCGTTTGTCAATCTCATTAGTTCTATTATATTCAACTCTGAATACTCATCTTATACCTTTGAAACACTTATTATCATTGGAATGCAACCATAAAGATCCTCGACTGATAATATGGGCGTCAATGCAATTAATGTCTCATTATCCTTCTCATTGCTTATTATGATTTTGAGAAATCATATCATCTTCTATACATCACCATTTTGATATTATGTTTTATACTTAGATGATTTATAATTGTCTTATCAAAATGAATTAGGACGCTTCTTCATTTGAATAAGAAAATTGTAAACCACCGAACTATGAATTTATAAATTCTCAATTACAAGAATTGGGACGCCTCTTTTTGTAAGTGACAAATTATAAATGAGTAGGCTTAAGTATATGACAACCTGTGATCAGTTTATACGAACAAATCCCTTACTTCATGAAATCATTATTACCTTCATATGAATGAATCTCTGAACTTTTACATTCGACTAAATCTCAGGACGAGATTTCTGTAAGGATGGGGGACTATAACAACCCGCAAATTTTCATCAATGTAAATATCCATCTATTAAGTTAGATGCAATGTACTATCTATCTATTATATATGAACCACCTTTTTCAGGGAAATTTTTCGCTTTATTACATTACTTACCTTACCAATATCTCAATATGCAACGCAACTTGCATAACTAAAGTTAACAAGTTCACGCAACGACCTATGCCTATTCTATCTATGTTTACATCATGTAAACATCATAATATGTCAAGTCAACAATCTAATATCCATTTTATCATATACGTTATTCATCTAACGTAGTTTTCACGACGATAATACCAAATGAGCTTAAACCATTAACGTTTATGTTTAAACCCTAATTCCATATAAAGTTAACATCTAAAGTGAATGTACAAGCTACTAAAGCATATGTACAAGTAATATAACATCTTATTTGAATATACTTTTCCTCCAAAATAAGGTACAAGTCTTTTAAAGCATAATGTACAAGTCATTAATGCACGATATTCAAAATAGCCATTTTACCTCCGTTTTTCCTAAGAAATCTTATACAATCTATCAAGTACAAGTTACAAGCAATCAATGCACTTCATTTACAATCCATATTCATTCTCATTTCATAAAATTATACGAATTCAAAGTAAGAAACCCTAACCCGAGCTAATTTCTAAATCATGACCCGTTTCTTTATTTTACCCACTTTAAACTCGAACCATTGATCAAATTATGTTATAAACTTATAATATAACCATTACATATCATTTCCATCTTTATTACATCCAACGTACACGAAAAATAAACTAGAAAACCCTAAACCCTAAGTCGAACCCTAAATGAACCCGTAACCCATTATTTCCATTTTTTACCCACTATTAACCATAACCACTAATCAAATAATGTTGTAAACACTTAAGATACAACATCTACATTTCATTTCCATCCTTATTACTTCATTAGACACGAAAAATAAAAGCTAGAAACCCTAACCGAATCCAAAACTGACCCGCGACCCATTTCCTTTGTTTTCTACCCTTTTTAAATGCAACCATGCATCCAAGCTCCTCTATGATGCAGCTACTTCAGTTCTAAGCAGCATACAAGGACCTCTCTTCCATTTCTTGGCCATAAATTGAGCCACATCTCCCTCTTTTTCCTCCATATATGCCACGGCCACAAACACCCTTCCAACACTCACCACCTTTCAATCCTATAATTCTAGCCTTGCTAACTCACCCCATAGCCTCTCCTTATCACCTCCTAGACCTCTCTAATCAGCCCCTCCAGAAATGAGACACCTTGCACTCTCAAACTTGCTCACCAAGTTCTATTCGACTATAAAAAGGGGTACCACCCTTCATTCTAACTCACACCTTCACCATTTCTTCCTAACTCATCAATGGAGTCCCAAGGCTGATCAAGAGCAACAATAGAAGTCCCAATAGCAGAAGTGAAGAAAATAATCCAAGCCTTGAAGCCCCGAGACCTCATTTCTAGGTGTACGAGTGGAATTCGACCCATTTTGACCCGTTCTTGATCAATAAGCTCAAACCCAGGTTCTATGATCTTAAATTCTGCTCCTATACTCTTATTAAGGTCTCATGATCATATTCATACACTTGTTAAAGAATCTAAGCTCAAAAACCATGCGTTTTCTCTTTTTGATCCAAATCGTACCCCTAAAACCTTAATTCCATGTTTTTGATTAATCTCAAAAAACTATTATGGTTAAATATTATTATAATCTATCATAATAAGTTAAACTAATGTTATTATAAACTTTTTATTAAGTTTTGAAAGAATTTGAATTAAAAACCTACGCGTTTTCGTTTTTAAACCCTAATTCGACCCGTTTTGATTTCTAGCTTAACGAATCATTAATCTAAACTTTCGTTATGTTAAAACATCTTATTTTAGCTTATAATAATAAGCTATAACCTACAAATATCATTTGGAGTCTTAAAAATAGCTTGCATGCAAATTTGGACTAAATATGTAATTATTTTCATGCATAGGGGTATATATCGTAACTTTCTGAAACTTATAACTAAAGGGACTGAAAATGTCATTTTATCAAAGTTATAACTATAGGGGTCTATTATGTCACTTTCCAAAATACAAGGTTTACTTTGTATATCTTTTAAACTAGAAGCACCAAACTTGTAAAAGTGAAAACTCCATGGGTATATTTTGCCATTTTTCATTCTTAATGTCTCAAATGTAACATTTTGATAAAAGTAAGAAATGTTTTTCCAAAACCTCATAAGACATAATTAATTACTGCTTGATTGTGCCTTATCTTTTCCATTATTGAGCAAACGCAAAACTCCGATTATGTTATATCTATTAATAAAATTCATCAACTGATGAGCTTTTTTTAAAAAATCTTGTCCGAATCTATATCGTATCACATTACTAAGAGAGCTTCATATTAAGGGTTTAATCTTGGTATTACGTGCTATTGAGTGGGGGGGGGGGGGGGGGGGGGGGGGGGGGGGTGGGGTGGGGGTGTTGGGTTTACGATTAAAGTGCCCTAGCGCCTCAAACGTTACTGAATGAACCTCTTGAATTATATGGCCTCGAACGATGATACAATACTCCATAATAATTCAATCAAAGATATACATTATACTTTATAAAGTTTTGAAACATAACTAAGACTTGACATATTACCCCAGGTTGCGTGTGACGAAGCCGTTACTTTCATTTCATATACCTTTGCCATCAATCAAATTTCCCTGTACTATATTGTTAAGGTGAAGTTCATAACCTCGCCTTTACTTATTTACATGTTTTATAAACCCGCGAGGGGGATACATGCTTGTTTACAAACTCTTTTACATACTCGTTTATCTTATAACAATGTGATTACTTTTCAAAGACTTGGTGAGTTCATAGCCTCACTTTTAAATCTCTTGAATGTTTTCATAAACCCGTGAGGGGGATACATGCTATAAACTATGAATACAAGTGTTTTCTAAATATATGCTATCATATTATTGCTTGTGATCTAAGTCACTTTATGCCAAAAGACCCTCATTATCATGGACCATTAATCACTTGCGAGTGAACGCGAATATTATGGATAGATCTATCGGGATTGACGAATCCCGTTTGTGTTAGCCGGATAGGTAACCAAACGCACTATATTTGAATTTCATAGGTATATGGCAATTACCTACACCGGGGGCCATTATCTCTATGTATATATATCACAGCAATTTGGGTATATATATATACACCAGTCAGTTTGTGTGTCATGAGCTTAGATACAATAATGAACACTGTTAATACTATTTTATATAATAATTGTACTCATTGCAATTATTACTTATGATGACTTGTATTCAAACTATTTATTATAAACCTATGAATTCACTCAACCATTGTGTTGACTCTTTTAAGCATGTTTATCTCAGGAATTTGAGCAGCTAATGGCAAGGACTTGAAGAATGGCTAAATGTTATCATTCACACTTTTTGATAGATATTGGGACCTCCTTTTGTAAAACTCTGATGAATAAATGAATGATAACTAATTTTTTCCAAAACGTCTCTTTCGAGTCGTTTTCTATGATTATGACTGTTGTACTATAAAGTAATACCCCAGATTAGCTTCTGCTGCTATATTTGTCAAAATGGGGGTGTTACAGTATATTCTTTAATCAATCTAAGTATATTAAAGAAATGCTTAAGAAATTTGGTCTAGAAGATTCTAAACCAATGAAAACCCCCATGTCCTCCGATACTAAACTCACGAAAGATGAAGAGTGTGAGTCGGTAGATAGTACCAAGTATCGAGGCATGATAGGTAGTTTATTATACCTAACGGCAAGTAGGCCCGATATCATGTTTAGTGTATGCCTTTGTGCCCGCTTTCAAGAGGCTCCCAAAACCTCTCACCTTGAAGCGGTTAAACGTATCTTCTGATACATTAAAGGCACTACGCACTTAGGATTATGGTATCCTAAGGGGACCGGCATAGAAACCGTAGTATATGTCGACTCTGATCATGCGGGAGATTATGTGGACCGAAAGAGCACTAGCGGTATTTGTACGTTCGTGGGATGTTGTTTGACATCTTGGTTCTCGAAGAAACAAACCGCTCTTGCTATATCCACTACCGAAGCCGAATACGTAAGCGCTAGAAAGGCATGTCAACAAGCACTATGGATGAAACAAGCTCTCATCGACTACGACGTACGACTCGATGATGTTCCCATCATGTGCGACAACAAAGGCGCGATTGACCTTAGCAAAAACCCAGTGCAACATTCTCGTACCAAACACATCGAAATACGTCACCACTTTCTTCGTGATAATGTCCAGAAAGGACATATCTCAATCAAAAAAGTGTCGTCCGTCGACAACATCGTCGACATTCTTACTAAACCCCTTAAACGTGAATCGTTTAACTATCTACGCCTTGGTTTAGGAATGATGGAACACATTCCATAAATCATATAAGTCCGCTTCTTTTTCTTCTATCTCAATTCTAGTTCGTGTTCCATTCCATGTCATGACAACTTAAATACTTCATTCGAAGTACTTTAAGCATATTTAATTCGCGAAATGCAAATTAAAATGTCACTTCTCTTCGTAATTTTTTTGTCAAAAACAATGTTCAAAAACCCTCTACTGAGGGTGGCCCCCATATAGGCGGCCCCCAATATATTTGGGACCGCCGGTAAATATGGGACCGCCATCAGGAAATCAAAAATATGAACACTTAAACTAAAATTTTCCAAACCACGAAAACAAACACTCCCCTTCGTGCTGCAGGTGACAAAAACGCACAAAAACCCACCAAAACTCAAATCCAAACATTAACACATTAATTGAAGATCAAATCAACACTAATAATCATTCTTAATGTCACAAAGATCATCAATTGTAAGTCATTTTATCTATTTTCTTTCAATTTGAGTCTAGGGTTCATGATGAACACAAAAATTGAAATTGGAGATTTTTGATTTTTCTTTCAATTTTGAACAATTAAGAGTACTAGGATACAATGTATAACTAATATGCTTCCCGTAGATTTAGGATTTGCATACATTAGTGAGATTAAACGAAAAATTGATTTTGAACCAAAACCCCAATTTTATTTTCAAATCACTCACGTTAGGAACACAATAAAATTGTTGTTATGCATTGTCAATACAACCTAAAAACGTTTTCAAAAACACATGCATAATGATCCTCCATGAACAAAATTTCGAGATACATAATTCCATATGTATTTTTCGACTTGTTTGGTTAGGCAAAATCAACGAAGGAGCGTTTGATTATAATAACCCTTTTTTTCCCCACCTTTTAGTATTTTTATATTTAGGTCGAGATAATCATTGCTCCACATTTGTCGCATATAGACACACGCTAGGCACGAACTCAAAACATCAATACAAGCATAAGACACTAAAATATGATTTATTTTGTTTCATTTTAGGTAACAATGCCTCAAAAACCCGGACTAGACCATCAATTAACCCAAAAATACATTCCACTCATATCAACCGAATTTCACCAACCTCTACTTAACACAATGGCAAATCTTGAGAAATGGTTCTTTCATGAGGGAAGGGTTGTGAGTCCAAACTTTGAAAATATGATTCATATTCGTGCTAAGTTTGAGTCAATTGGCTTTGATTGTTTGTTAGACATTAACGAACAAATTGTACCTTGCTTTGTTCTCGAGTTTTACTGTCAACTCACTTTTATCTATAATCCCAAGGGTCAATTTGTTGTCAACTTCGTCATTCAAAATAAGTCATTCTCCCTCACTCTTGAGGAATTTGGTCAAATTTTGAAAATCCCATTCAAAGGTCAAGCCTCTAACACCGAAATGTGGTCTCTTAATCATTTGTCGGTAAGCGTTCCAAGTAAAGGTCTTTATAAAACCAAACCTCCATCTCCAAGAGTCATTAAGTCTCTTATTCAAGTTCCTCGACAAGGTCAAGAGACACGTACCAAAAATAAGAAAACGGTTGTCGTAGGTAAAAATGAAATTTTAACCCGAGAGATTCAAACTCATATGAAACCTTGGGTTGATATTATTCGTGAAAACACCATTTATCTAGGAGGACATAAGGATCATGTCTCTGTTTGTCTCTGTCACATGCTTTATTGCATTGAGACATCCACTCCTTATAACCTAGCATTTTTCATTCTCAAAAGAATGGAAAAGACTCGATTCAAACCTAAGGAAATCTTACCTTATGGTATGCTCTTGACTAGGTTATTTAAACATGTCGTGTCCGTCTCTCCTGAGCTAGCTTTTGATCATTATCTCTCACATGATCGAGCCATGCATTCGCTCGCTCCTCATTACGAGCGAAAGACACGAGCGGATCGTGGCAAGAAAAGACCTCTTGAGTCAAATGCTAGCTCCTCCTCCACCACTCAAAATCATCCATCCTCATCTCTTCCACTTGATCACATGATTGATGAAAATGATGACAAATCATTTCACTCCAATTCCTCTTCTCCTTCTCAACAAGTTTCCTCTTCATCTAATGTTGCTTTTCAAGTCCGTCAAAACCCCTCTCATGAAAACCATGACTTAAACACCCTTTTATCCGAAACCATAACTTTTCAAGCTCAACAACAAGATGCTCACCGAAACAGATTAAGGTCAATTAGACAAGCTCTCAAGAACATGATGGGAGGAAAAAGGAAGTAAAGATGTTGGCATAACCTCTATGAGATTATTACTATTATCATTATCTCTCTCATCCAATACATTATGTCTTTTAATACATTAGAACTAGAAAAATGTATGATGACTTCCGAATGTTAGGATGATCTTTAAAATAGTGTTATCATCCTATAAATGCTTTGATAGTTGACAATTTGTGTTCTTATGTGCATCTTATTAAGACTTATTAAAATTGCATGCTTAAGATAAATGATTGATACATTGTTACTTTAAATTTACTTGATTTTTGACTAGTATGAGATGTGATACTTCTAAGGGAGAAAACTAGGAAAAATCTGCTCTCTCCAAAAAACGGCCCCATCAGGTGGCCCCCTAATCAATCCAGGACCGCCCAATGATATGGGACCGCCCATAGAAGGGAACATAATTTTTAAATGTCTCTTTTTTTCTGAATTTTTGACCACCCTAGCCCTAGACTCTTGCTGGAACTTCCCTCTTTGAACACACAATTTCTTTAATCTTCATCTCTAACATCATGCTTTGCCATTTCTTTCTACCTTTTTCATTATTTAAACCAATCAATCTTCTTCATCATCACCATCTTCATCATACCTTCTTCTCCTTCCATCTAAATGTCTTGCTCAAATCATCATCCAAACTTTTCTAGAAAACTAAAAATGTCGGTTCGTCAAGTATGGAAACGCAAGACACCTCTTCCACAATCATCACCTACTTGTCATAATGACTCACCACCACTACCTCCAACTAACACTCCTCACTCTATCTCACCACCTATGAACTACCCACAAAGAGATCGAATTATTAATCAACTCTACACCATCTCCACACTCATCGAATCTCAAACTCCTACACCACCCTCTTCACCACACCCATTGGTACAACCTCCTATTAATGCTCAAGTAGGATGTCATGCTAGTTTTTGTCATTGTTGTAGGTACACCACCAACCACTTCTACTCATTAAGAAATGAAATTAATTTCATTTAATTCCTTTTCACCCGTCTCATACCTCAATCACAAGTCCATCACCATAATGATTCACCATCTCCATAATTCTCACTCTTCAATTAATCACTCCCACATGATTAATTTGCTCAAATAAATGTTCACTACATTTTGGGTATCACATCTTATGAAGTCAAGAATCATCTACTAGCTTACTTTCATTAGATGTCCTAATTATGCTATGATTAGGTTATGATTATCTTATGTTGTATCTTCATATATTGTCCTATATGGCTATATATGACCTTTTTAGAATTTGAATGAACTTTATTTATGAGTTTCCAAAAGTGTGGATTATAATGTTGATAATCTGTCATGCTGATTTTGTTTGCACTTGTATTTCTAACCTTGTTTTGTAGCAAACAACTTGTCGTAAGATCGATCCCTTGGTGCCCCGAACAAGGGGGCATACATCAAAGGGGAGTCTTTAATCGTCGATTTCTTTCTCGCTACTACCATTCGACGATCAACCTTTTTGGATTCGACAAAAAGGGGGAGAAATGGAATTAAACTCATTAGTAATTTATAAACCTCTAAAATAAAACAAAAATGAGTTTATAATTTGTCATCACAAAAAGGAGAAGATTGTTAATACAATAATGTCCTAAAAACGAATTTATATTTTTTGACCGTCCGATATATTAGATAATAACAACATTTAAAACGTTTAACGATAAAAATAAACGTTTTACAATTACTAATCATAAAATTCTATTTCTAAAGTAATCACTTAAGGTTATGGGATAAACAATCAATATACAAGAATTAGTGATCAAAAAATATTTTTCTAACCTTACAGTTTCTAACAAGAAATTTCTATAAAAAAAAATATATAAAAACAAAATATTTATTTATAAAAGAAATGTTTTATTAAAACAATAAATTTGAAATCAGATTTTCCCCCCAAAATGGAAGGTTTCAAAACAGATAACACCTTCCCCACTAAAAGACAAAAAGAGGAGCGTACTCTACGGGCGGCCTCCTTATAGGTATGGCGGTCCCCTAACATATTAGGGACCGCCGGGACCGCCAGCAGAGTAACGGCTATTTTTTTCTCTATAAATACTGGGCCACCCCATCTAAAAAACACAACCTCTTGCCACGAATTTTCTCAGATCTACTTTTCTCTTTTCTTCTTTCTTTCTAAAACACATATCTTGATCACTAACATATCTTGATCTTGTTTTAAGTGATTAATTCCCTCTTCCTCCCTTCTTCTAATCAAATGCAAGAGAAGAACAATCGTATTCATCTAGAAATGAATTGTTATCAAGTGATCTCTTTCCTCCTCCTCAAGATTACAAATCTTCATTATATTTTCTTTGTTGTGTGGTGTAAATTGGATTGTGTGTAGATCCAATAGTGTAAATTATGTATTTGTGTAAATTGGATTGTGTGTCAATCCAAGAGTATATATCTTGTGAGTGTATAAAGACTTAGTGAAGTCTTAGATTGGTTCTAGCTAAGATTAGGACTCGACATCTAGCTTAGTGTCGGAAAAGAAAGTAAGCGACGTGTAAACGGTTTTCTCCGCCTAAAGGGAGCTTGTTGACATAGTGAAATCTCGAGTGGAGTACTCGGGGAGTAGAGTAGGGCGAAGAGGTGCTTCGTAGCCGAACCACTATAAATCTTGGTGTCTTGGTTTGATCGTTTCTTTCCTTATCTCTTTATATTGTTATTGTTTATTTAGTTCATTACATTAGATAGTTTACTTGTGATTCATATTGTTGATTGATTGACATACAACTCGAATCAAACCATTTTATAAGCAAAGTTTTAAAACGGATAATTAACCGGTAAACTATTCAACCCCCCCTATTCAACCCCCCTTAATAGTTTCCTATAAAAGGAATCAAGTCGAGTAACTAATTAAACAAAGGTCAAAACCTAAGAATTCTTAGCAGCGATGCCAAAAACTTGAGGCACGGTTGTCGTAAAGGACTTAACCTCGAATTTTAACAACAAAACTTGGTTATGTCCTTAGTAGTGTAACCTAATCGTTTGTGAGTAGTAAAAGGCAAGACTCGGGGGTTGTATTTCATTCTCTAAGGGAATAGTTGAGAAGGCTCGATCAAGATCCAAAGAGGTCTACGGGGTTGAGCAGAATATTCTTTTGTATTTTTTATTTTATATGAAAGCAAGTAAAATCATGGTTTTGAGAGGTTGGTTTGTTTAACTAATAACTTTATGATAAAAAGATGTATTTACTTAATCATGTACTACTCCTTAGATTGCTTCTCCTAATCATGTTGCTTTGTCACACTTGTGATGATCTGTGTAAGTATTTCCTAAGTCATGAACGAATTACATGAACCCGCCGTCTATTTAATATTTCGTTAAGGCAACGCACAAGTAAGGTAGTATGAAGACTATTACAAGGCCTCTAAGAGTATATTAAATGCAATTGAAATATCTTAAGAGGGATCAACCAATAATCGGGTTAAGCGAAAGTATTAAATACTGTTACCGATTGTACCATTCTACACACATACACAAGGATTCTGTACTCGCGTTTCCAACAGAATGCTATTGCCAATTTAATATCTTATGGCTAGTTTTCTAAAGCCTAACGCGCACATCCATCACAAGAAGCAACATTAAAAGGATCTACAATCTAAGTTTCATACAATCATAAGTAAATACAAAGGAGGGTTTAGCCTAGCATGTTATAAAGAAAGCAAGAACATAAATCAATCAAACAACACATAGACATATTGAATGATTAAAGATAAACAATCTTACTTGATTAAAACCTTGGTTAAAAGTAGTTACAATAAGGTTTTGAGGCCCTAAAGAACGACTAAAAGCAGCAAGAATGATAGTGGTTCATCTCCCCAAGAAGTTATAAAAAGTTACACACTTAAAACCCTAAAATCGGTTTTGTATATATAGGAAAAACGACGCGACGACGTCGCTTTGAAGCCATGATGCTGTCGCGACGTCGATGGTTCTAGATCCACTTTAAGGTGGCTAACGTTTCAGAAGCCGTCCACAAAATCCTTGATTGCGTCACTTAAAAATCCCGACGCTGTCTCTTTAAACTGGTGACCTCCTGTCGGTCGCACGCTCTGTATGCTGTCTTTCAAGAACAATGGTGTAGAAGTCTAGTCTTATGTCCGAAGTTCTTCTCCAAAAAAGCCCAATCACTTATTTCCTTCCCAATGTCCACTAAGTGCTAAATAATGAAATTATAAACCATCCTACTTATATACTTCCGACATAACAATCAAACATACTTACATTCTCGTTACTTTCCATTTATCTTATATTGTTATCTCATTTACTTTCGTTATCATATTTTATAGTCTTGGATCTAATCTCCTTAAAAAATTTCCAAAGGAAACTTGGCTTTCTCCCTATAGGAATTCGCCCATTATCGATACCCTTATGGTATCATTAACATTCTTAGGCTATCCCAAAGGATACCATCACATTAGGCTATCACGAAGGATACTATTACATTAGGCTATCCCGAAGGATACCATTACATTTCACATTAATTCCAAGCTAAATTTAAATTTATCATTCTTTATCCCTTTTGTCATTTACGCACTTTTCTAACCATATACTTTCCATTTCCCCCTTTTTATTTCCTTAAGACATTTCATAACATTTTCATTTTCTTGGACAAGATCTATATGATACTTGTTAATTTTACGTTTTACATATTTTATATGCATTCTCACAATGCACTTATCATTCCCTCGTCAACCCCATGTTGACCTCATGATCAATTTTATACCAACACTTTCTTTTAATCCATTAAACTTTTCACGTATATCAGCCTCATTCTTTATCTTCATTCATTTGGCTTGTTTTAAGATACACTCATTTATCCATTTTACTTATCATACGTCTCTTTCATATATCAACGAGATTACACTCGTTCTTTATCATTCATATACGTCTCATACTTATTCACATCATACCATCACATTATACTTTATTTCTTTTTCTACATTATATGACTTATCATACTTCAACCCTTTAATAGCAATTCTTACAAGCGTTTACCCTCAATACCATAATTCTTCATTAAACAACTTTTCATAACTCAAACATTTATACATTTACTTAACTCATACTTCTCATAATATCATGCCATTCTATATTTATATAACACTTAGACATGTAAGTAACTTTCATATACTTACATCACATAAATACATCTACATTTTCAATTATAACTTTCTAACAAGCCTTTAACATTCTAATCAAGATCAAGGTCACATAATAAATGACCAAAACACATTGCATACTCATTGATATGTCTAAGTGTAACATTTCTCATTTTCAGGTTATTTACGACTTCAATTATTCCATTATTTATTTTTAGAGTTTTGCGCGTTTGCTTTTAATTATTATCGTATAGTTAAATCGCGTAAACTAAAAATCAACGTTCAACGTAAACGGACACCAAACAAATTAAAGTTTACATCAAGCAAGTGTTATATGATGATTAGGGGTATAATTTATAACTTTTCATAATTTATTTTTGTTGGTTACGTAAAACGCTTACGTTTCGCAATAAATTACATTCGGACATACCCGAAAGCACCTTTACCCATCTACACTCAAACAAATACCCACTTTTATACCCAATACCCAAAATTTACTTATTTTATTTAATTATAACTCTTCAAAACCGGACCTAGCATGATTATACAAGAAATAAACACAAAATACCAACTAACTCTTATCTTTGCATGTGATAAACCTTACACACTAGTACCTTAATCACACATTACTAGAAATTGGCACATCAACCTTACAAGCTTGTACCCTAAACAACTCCTAAACACATGGTATTGCAAGATGGTTTTCTTATACATGTCCGTAGACTCGTATAAAGAGCATAAAGTAACTAGCACATACACTTATCATTTTACAAAGAAATCAAACACAAATCCTCTCTTTTCCTCCATTGAAGGCCACGGCTCAAAAATATAGAGCTAGGGTTTTGATATAAATTTCTTTTACAAGTATTCCAAGCATACAAGCACTCATCCTAAGATCATCTAAGGTTACTCAAGGTTTTTGCAAGCTTGGATTTGGGTTTAACAAGGATTAATCAAGAAAACATATTTAGGGTTTTCTTGATTAGGGTTTTGATTTTGGAAGCTTGGTTAGGGTTTATATCTTGTGTTCATCATCCTACTCATCTACTATAAGGTCTATTTAAAGTATTCAATGTTCATTCATTCATTATCTTATGTGTACATACTTGTTATATATGTTAAACACCACCTAGATTCATTTTTGTGACACATGAAGTATTTTAAAGCATATATAATTCGAATTTATTGTTGTATGGGGTGAAATAATACTTGAAATAAAGGTACATACTTGGTATAAGTGTTAAATAATTTATAAGAATGAATTACAAATTAAATGGTGTTGAAGGTTTAATTACAAGTTTAATGGTGTAAAAAAATCAACAAGGACATGGATTCCATTTGGTCAAGTGTTATGGACTTTTAAAAGACTTAATATATGTAAGATATATGGTATAATACTTGGTAAAAAATGGTGCAAAGTTCCTAAATGAAAGTGATTATAAAACAAGTTTTATTAATCATAAACCCTAATTAACTTTTAATACCTACTATTTGATCGACATTAAACACATACATTTTTGATATTTTTTATTAAATTAAGTACTCTTCACAAGGATCGTAAGCATGTAAAGAACTCGAAAAACGGATTTATAACGAAGAAGATATGACATTTACGAGTTTACGTTAATTAATCGTATAAAAGGTTTTTAATAAAAAGTTATTTTACTATAAGAGACTTTCGTCCAAACAGAAACTATACCTTTCAAATGGGATAACTATTTCAGCAAACCGTCAAGGAAACAATATACTAGATTATAAAATATTATTTTATATTTTATAGTTGTCAACTGGAAATTAACATCATAACCTTTGTAAAAGCTTTAAAAACATAATGTACATGATTTATAACTTTAAAACGTACGTTTACTTTTATGCTAAGAACTTTTATTTATTTAAGTGGTGATTTTTCTAAAACGTGTCGAATCATTTTGTTTAATCATTTACTCACGTTTCTTAAATAAAATTTGCAAAGTATTATATATTTCAAATTATTCTTTTGATTGTTGGTCTTATTATATAATTCACCATATGAATTATATAGTTGCTTATTTTTCATATGTAACATATACGGGATATATTACATACTCTGCTATATGATTCATCGTATGAATTATATATGCGTTTTGATTTACTTATTTAACCAACCACCAAACTATTACAACTTTAAATCTAAATCTTTATCAACGTATCGCGTTGATGTACTCATCCATCGGAAAACCCAAGTACATTATCCTAGGCTAGTAGGATATAACCGTTAGGATAAACCGCAACTTCTTGGTCGAGCCGTTCCAGATTTCCGTTTTGTCTGGCGCTTAATATGCGCATTCCCGCCAATCGTTCTACAACATCGATGTGAGTTTATAGCCCCTCTTTCACTTGTTTTACATTTAGTTTACAAATCTCGGGGGAGAATACATGCTCAATACAACTTGTTTACATATTCGTTTGCAATACCTTTTACATACTATTCTACACACTTGGTTTACATACTTGATTTTGCAATTCATTACAAACACAATTACATGGTTGATTACAAACTTGGTTTCATACTTTGTCGCATACTCATTTGCATACACGTTTACGAAATTGTTTACATACTCATTTCAAACTCAATTACTTGATTTATATCACTCTTTTCTACTTATGGATTTTAAGTACTCAAAGCTATTTACGAATACAATGGTTAATTTTTATTGGACACCAGTGTTTTCGGTTATCATCTCCTGTTTACATGTGCCTAAGTAACTTAACCCAACATTGCCCATTATCATGAACTGTTAAATTCTTAACCAGAGGACCGGTTGAGGAAGCGCAAGTGTATAAATAGATCTATTTGGGATTGACATCCCTGTTCGGGTGAGTAACTCTCACTAGTTTCGACCGCACTGAAACACAAATGCATACATGTTAGAACAATTTGGATGTTACGGGTTTGAACATCTACACGGGCCTTTATTTGCATTAAATTGCATACATAGATGTCGAGCTTCAGTATCATGAGCTTAGCGCAACAGTAGATATTATTTATGTGGTACTGTATCTGTTATAGTAGACCCATACATTTTGGAAAATCAACGATATCACTGTCCATACTACTTATTGAACATTACTAATTTCTGAACACTTTTCATTATATTGCGGCGAAGCAATAAACACTAAACTCTTTCGGTTCTACATTTACTCTTACATTTTTGGCGAATATTATAAGGATTGAAATGGTCATATATACTTTATAAATCTTTGGATTCCAACATTTACATTTATACTTACAAAACTCTATGAACCCATCAACTTTAATGTTGACACTTTTAAGCATGTTTTTCTCAGGTGAATTAGATGCTTGGCTTACTTGATGTGCAATGGAGTCTAAAATTGACAAGATTTCATTTATGGATTTCTACTTACATACAAATGATCAAATCTCGTTGGGTTATTTTCAAGCTTTTCATTGTGATGCAATTATGGGACAAATGTTATATCAATTTCAAAGAAATCAACGAGATTACTTTTCAAACGACACATTTAGAGGTCGTTCTCTTGTATCTTGTGCTATTGTATTATGAAGTAACGCCCCCGGACATATTTCCGCTGCGACACATTTTTGGGGGTGTTACAGATTGGTATCAGAGCCAAGGTTATAGAGAACTAGGTTGCATATTTTACCCTAGACTATAACCGTTTTCACAAACATTGCATCACATCAAACATTTTCAAAGTGCATACACACTACTTGCTTACTTGCTTACATTACTTGTTACATTATGTGCTTACATGACATACATATATATAATATATATATGCTTACATCCCTTTGCGTATATCGTACATTATTTATATAAGAGTTATTTATATAAATACCAGATCGATTATTCGTTGATACAAAATCGACGATGTAGAGTATTGTATAAAGTTGAAGATATCGCCACTTGCCTTGTAAAGTATGTAAAGTTTGGGATGTTTGGGAAGTTGACCATTACGGGAACGCCAACTTAGGTTGTTGTTTTTTATCTATGATCAAGACTTTGTAAATACTTGTGCCTTTATCATGGTAACGGTCGAGAAAAGTGTCATAGACAACTGTCATTTTAGAAACCATTAATCTATTTGTTACGTAATTTTTATTTAACAACAATTTAATTTCAATTTCTGAATCAATTAACCAGGGGTTTTACGCGATTATGAGGATGTGATCGAGCGTGCATTCTATTCTGTCGTACGGGCATTGTATGCATGTCTCAGGCTGCCTTTGTTGGTTTATTACTTTGGTGAACATTAGAAGAATCCATATGTATTACTCTACTTAGTTCCTACTTGTAGCTTATTAACAGGTAGAGTGAGCAGTCACATTTGTCTATCCCGTCGTTACGGGTGTGTATGTGTGGTCTTTGTCGCCTCCTAGGGAATATGGTATCAAATTAATGATTAGTCAGAGTATCAACCCTAGCCTTCTCATACAACTTTATTTTACCGTTATAAATTGTTATCTTAGCTTTAGTGGTGGAGATGTGATTATATTTACCTGCCCAATGCTTATGATAGGAATTTTTACTCGTCATGGGGACCCCGAGCAATTGAGCAAATTAGTTACATGTTACCAGCTAGATTAGTTGAGTGATTTGAGTGTTTTCATCTTCCTATTTCGTGAGGTGTTTGGTTGTGTACTTGTAATAGATCAAATAAATGCTTTAACAGAAAGTATCCTTAGGGATACATTTTTTTATAGACTTCTAAAGGCTACTTGAGGACAAGTAGGATTCAAATGGGGAGATATTTGATGACATTAAATAACGTCTATTTTATAGCATCATTTATCCCATGTATTTAACCCATTTTATATAATTATTGCAAAGAATTGTTACTTAATCGTTTATATTTGAGAATTGCAGTAATTATAGAGTACTTGGTAAATATTAGCAAAAGACGCGCATTTTGGAGCTTAAATGAAGATATTTTGAAGATTACTATTCTGAAGACCAATACGCCTTATCCATCAAGGAAGATACGGCGTATCCGTGCCTGCACTCACCAAAGACCACAAAGGAAACAAGCTCAATACGCCGTATCCAGATGAAGTCAATACGCCATTTTGAAGATATACTATGTGAATATTCTGAAAGATATCAAACGTGGTCCCTACTCTAAGAAACTCCAATACGCCGTATCCAATCCCTTGGATACGCCGTATCGAACCGAATTCCAAACCCTATAAATACAAAGTCAAAAACGAGTTTTAGGTGTGCTAAATCATATTCTCGATACCTAAACCATAAAAGTCAGTTTTTAGAGGAGGAAAAGAGCAGAAGAGGTTTTGCAACGCATTCTAATCCATAGAAGACAATGTGTAATTTCTTATACTTTTGTAATCGTTTAGTTTTTGGTATCATTCGTTCACTCGGTTAGTTTACCCTGGCTAAAACAATTACTCTTGTATTAATTATGATGTTTATTATTATAAAGATCTGAATGTTTGGTTTTGTTTATATCTCGATTGCTTAATTTATCGTTGCATGCTTGTTTATGTTTATCAGTTCATACTTGCTTACTTGCTTTTGTATGCGACCTATCATTCAACTAGATCTAGTGATAAGGACCAAGTAATCTTGATACTGGGATAGCTCTCCATATAGTGATTTATACATCTAGAATCATAGGATCACAAGTATTGTCCTTCTAAATCTGTGTCTAGGATACGCTTCTGGCTTAACTCAGTAACGGAAATTGCCTTTGGTTTATTGAACATGTTGACTAGTAGGTGAATCTAGATAATTCAACAAATAATGTTCTGATTCCATTGGATAGTTGGACAAGTAAACTACTAGTGTATAAATTGCCTTTAAGTAGTAAGTGGATAACGTCTCTATGAGCTAGGGTTTAACAAGATCACCATTGTTAATAATGGCTAATACAGTTTCCTTATATTTGGTTCGACCGCTCTTTTATTCTTTGTTAATTTGCTTGCGTGGGTTAAAGCGTCTTGAATTGGTTTTAGTCACCGCAAAACCCGTGCCAGTCTCTCAGGCTGAAAACCCCCTTATCCTTTAGATTTAGGATTAACGTAGGTTTAGCATAGGTTTAGTATAGATTAGACTAACTTAGATTATAAAACCAAGATATCAATAAATTGAAAGTGTTTCTCGCTCTTAGTGATCGACACCTTACTTACCATGAAACTCCCATCGATCGGGTACACTGCCGGTGAAAGTGTTGTTTTTGGTAAAGTCGGCAAAATATAAATTTAAAACTTGAATCATAAATCACATACCACATGACGACACATCAAGTTTTTGGCGCCGTTTCCGGGGAGTGAAAATTTTTTGATTTTTATTTGATATTTTTGGTTTTTAGATTAGATCTAACCCTTAGGATTAGTGTAATTTAGATTAGTGTATATTTTTTGTATATTCTGTATATTTGTGTATTATTGCTTGTATATTTGTTTGTGTTTAATTGTGTGTTTATTTAATTGTCTTTTTAATACATTGTTCTGGTCGATAACTCGATACGACGTATCCAACTTTCTGTCTAATACAGCGTATTCATTCAACCGCTCAATACGGCGTATTCAGATTTATTGAATACGGCGTATCAATCACCTGATACAGAATCAGAAGCCTCGAAATTCGTGCTTAACTATCGTGCTTAATTTTCTATCTTTCTTTAGAGCAAATCTTGCTGATATTTTTCCTTTGCCTCAGGTCATAAATATCAGAGCTAGTAGATTGAAGAAAGTAATGGCGAATAACGAGATGAAACCAACCACGAAAGAATTTGCGACTAATGACCAAGCAGATTACTATTCAGGGATTACAAGCATTATGGTGAATGGAAAGCATGCATATGAGCTAAAAGGAAAATTCCTTGAAGATTTGCAGAAGAATGCTTTCAGTGGAACTAATGGAGATGACACGGTCAAACGTATCAAATACTTCCTCAGAATTGTTGACCCAATTGATTTACCCAATGTAAATCATGATAATCTAAGAGTTGTTGTTTTCCCAACCTCATTAGTTGGAGGTGCAAGGAGATAGTTTAATGAGATTAAAGGAACGATTGATAGTTGGGTCGATTTAACTGCCAAATTCTTTGGAAAATACTACCTGCCTTCTCGCACTGGCAAAATTAACACCCAGATGATTAGATGGGACCCTACTAATCCTAAGTTCGAGAACTGGTTAGCCTCAAAGTTTGTGTACTATAAGTCGATGGATATATTCACTAAAGGAGCTTTGTGGGATTACAGGAAATTATGAAGTGACGAAATTGAGCCGACAAATGAAGGATCTTCCGATCTTTAGGAAACTGATTACGATGATGAACAAGAAATTGGTGAAATCTTTAGAATTGGAACAAACTTGTTCGATTATGAAACACCGCTATGCGGAGAATTCAAAGAGTTCAACTACCTACTCAAGATAGATCCGGATTTGTTTACTCAGGACATTAAAGGATTTAAGACTTATGAAGAATTCAAAGACGATTGGATTTATGAGTGGAACCATGATGTACCATGGGTGCATGAGAAGCCATGGACGGAAAATGGAGCATGGAAAGAACCGAAACCAGTTAAACATTATTGCAAGCCTTTTAATTATAAAACTGGATGTTCGGAATGGCCAACCTGTAGTTGGATGAATGATGGATACTGTAATGGAGAAAAATTTCCTGGAGCTTACATTGTTGGAAACTCACTCCATTACCAGGATTATGAATGGTACGAAGCCTTGGAGGATTGCGAACTTAAACAAGAAGCTTTAAAGAATAAAGCAATCATGGAAGGATCAATCGAAGAAGAAGAAGACGAATCATGTAACGAAGCTTGGAGAAGATGGAAGGTGTATGACAATGAATACATGAATGAACATGAATTTGAAGAGAGATGTGAAGCATTTAATCATGAGCGGCTGGTTTGCAACATAAGAAGATTCGTTATGATCAAGTATTCATTCGGAGATGATGAAAAGTACGTGGCTATTAAAGAAGATACATATGACGATTTGACGGGTACAAGCGAAGATGCATGCCGAGCATACCAAGAAATATTTCGCATGATGGATGAAGGATGGATGGTAACCAAAGACGAGTGATGTGAAGCTGAAGAAAAGTCTAACTTAAAGACTTCGCTATAAACAAAAGTGCTTCCCGGGAGACAACCCAGATTGTTATTTAATTTTATCGAGTTTGTCTTCCCAAACATCAATACGGTGTATCCACTACATACCATATGGCGTATTGATTGTCTGGACGTTATCAGTCCTTTACTTTTATGCACTTTTTAAAAAAACATTATTGTCAGTTCTGTCAATACGGCGTATTCATGTACATGATACGGCGTATCCACAGACTGACCCGTATTTAGTTTGTTTAGTTTAGTTTAAATTAATCGTAGGTACCAAGATAGGAATTCATGTTTTTCTTATAATTTGCAGAAGACCTCATGAAGGGAAATCGACGAATATTGGTGGAGAATTTACAATCTAGAAATTTTGAAATGTTAGAGTCTTGAAACCTCAAGACGGCTGTTCAACACATATTCTTGCTCAATAAATCAACATGGAGAATCAACCGAGCAAAAATATCAGGGGAGTTTCTCATTCTAATTCTTTTAATTCTCGTATTTAATGTTTTATTCATACAACGAGGACGTTATATAATTCAAGTGGGGAGATGGAATTAGAATGCATACTTGTCCTATTTTTCACATTAAAATGCTTAAATTATGTCAAATTTAAAAAAATTCAAGCATACTTTTGTGAAATTACTTGTTACATAACCCGCACACAATAACCCTTGTTAGATATTGTGAGGATTTAACCTTATCCGTTTCCAAATGTTTACCCAAATTCCACAAAAATATGAGTGTTCCGATGATGTTGTAGACTTTAGAACTTGGCTTGGTATATCTATTCGAGATCACAGTGATAAGTACTATGGATTTAGATGGAGTAACTTGTTTAAACTAGTAATTTTTTAGGATTACACCCAAAAATCCTTTTTATGTTGTTTATTAACTAACTACACTAGTTAGTTAACCCCCGTACACACCTTTGTTTACTCCCACTATAAGAGTAAGATACCCCTAGAATAACTCGTAGAGCCAATCCTTTAGGAATTACACCAATTATTTGTTTCGTTACACCTTTACACCTTAGCCTACCCTGTTAGATTTAGTCGATTTTACAGTTGCTAGTTTCTTAAAGTGTAAAGTATGTATTTCCCGAGTCTTGTGTCTTTTTCTATCTTTGGTACGATTGAAAATTTGCACATTGCAAATGGGAATGTATAAAGTAGTCAAAAACTCTTGTATTTTTACTACCATCACAATTAATGGTACATCCGAAGAATGAAGAATTACCGAAGGAATTATCCGGAGTTATTATGATCGTGAAGATGGTGAAATTACATTGAGTTTCGTAGTTAGTTAGCAAATAAAAAATGAGAAAATCGCAACAAAAAAGAGAAGGAAAGTTTGAAGATAATCGTTTCGCAATTACCGAAGGAACTACACGAAGGATCGATTATTCGTTGATACGTCTTATAAATCAACGATGTAGAGTATTGTATAAAGTGGTAGATATCGCCACTTACCTTGTAAAGTATGTAAAGTATGGGATGATTGGGAAGTTGACCGTTACGAGAAGGCCAACTATGGTTGTTGTTTTTTATCTATGATCAAGACGTCTGTAAATAGTTGTGTCTTTATCATGGTTAACGGTCGGGAAGAAGTGTCTAGCAACTTGTATCTTAGACTTAATCTATTTTTTTGTAATTTTTATTTAACAACAATTTAATTCCCTTTCCTAATCATTAGCCATGGGTTTTACGCGAATGAGGATGTGTACGAGCATGCATGTCTATTTCGTTGTTACGGCCATGTATGCATATCTCAGCTGCCTTGTTGGTTTATTACTTTTGGTAAAAGATTTAGAATGATCAACCCTAAAGCCTTATAAAATAAAAACCCATATTTACCTCTATAAACTTGTTACTCCTTAGCTCTAGTGGTGGAGATGTGTATCCTTGCCAAGCTTATGATAGAATCGTCACGACCGATCAATTGAGCAAATTGGTTACATGTTACAAAATGAATTAGTTGTGTGATTTGAGTGTTTTCATCTACCTATTTCGTGAGGTGCCTGGTTGTATACTTGTAATGGATCAAATAAATGTTTTAACGGAAAAAATCCTTATGGATACATTTTTATAAATTTCTAAAGGCTACTTAAGGATAAATAGGATTCAAGTGGGGGGATATTTGATGACATCAAATAACGTCTATCTTATAGCATCATTTATCCTATGGAATTAACCCATTTTATATGATTATTGCAAAGAATTGTTACTTAATCGCTTATATTTAAGAATTGTAGTAATTATGGAGTACTTGGTGAAAGTTAACTAAAAGGCGTGCATTCTGGAGCTTAAACGAAGATATTATGAAGATTATTGTTCTGACAACCAATACGCCGTATCCATCAAGGAAGATACAGCGTATCTGTGCCAGAACCTCACCAAAGACCACGAAGGAAACAAGACCAATATGCCATATCTAGAAGAAGGATATACGCCGTATCCAAGATATAGAATGTGAAGATTCTGGAAGATGTCAAACGTGGTCCCTACTCCAAGAAACCCTCAATACGTCGTATCAAACCCATGCCATACGCCGTATCACACCGACCCCAGACCCTATAAATGTAAAACTCAAAAACGAGTTTTAAGTGTACTAAATCATATTCTCGATACCTAAACCATAAAAGTTGATTTTCAGAGGAAAAAAAGAGCAGAAGAGGTCGAGCAACGCTATTAATTCCATAGGAATCAACGTGTAATTCCTTATACTTTTGTAATCATTCAGTTTTTGGTATCATTCATTAACTCGGTTAGTTTACCTTGGCTAAATAATTACTCTTGTATTAATTATGATGTTTGAAGGCTAATACCTTCGGGTATTATCCGTAATTTATGAAGATCTAAATGTTTGGCATTGTTTATCTTAATTTCTTAATTTATCATTGAATGCTTGTTTATGTTTATCATCATACTTGTTTATGTGCTTTTGTATGCGACCCATCATTCAAGTGGATCTAGTTATACAGACCAAGTAATCTAGATGCCGAGATGGCTCTCCATATAGTGATTAATACATCTAGACCAATAGGATCACTGATGTAGAAAAACAAATTTATATACGTATAGTATTAATCCCGTGAAAATTTCTTTCCAAAATACTTCTCAAACAAGAGAAATATAAGGTAAAAATCTCACTAAAGAAAACACAATATGTATATTTTTATCCGGGAAGTATTGTACTACTCGGGTCGTGTCCCAACGAAATCGTGAATTGAGAATTGGAGAAATTCAGATTCGAGTTTAGAATGATAAAGGATTTTTGAACTTTGATTACACTACAAATAATAACATGAACTAAAAACAATGAAATAGCACGAAATTTAAATGCACGAAAAGTAAAAACGTGAGCTAAAACGAGAATTTAAAATCTAAGACATTACTCTTAACAAATTTACTACCTAAAAATCACAAATTTAAAAAGAAAATTTTAGGAAAAAGAATTGGAATTTTTTAACTATTTTTGAATTTTTTATGAATTTTTTAAGAAAAAGGATTTACCTAAAATCTATTTAAATTCCTAGAAATTACAATTTTAACTAGAAAAATAAGGAAAAATGGTTTTTAAAAACTACAAAGGTGCAGAAATTTATTGGCACAAAAAGCCCCAATTTTTATAGACTAATTGAAACCTAATTTTATCAATTAAAACTAAAAACCTAATTTTATAAAACTAATTACTAAAAATATTAATCCTATTTTATTAAGATGAAAAGACAGGGTAGGAAATGTAAAAGAGTAAAGAAAAGGGTAGGCGGGTAAAATATTTCAAATTTACACAATAGTGAAAACGAATAACCTTCAACTATTGCAGAAGTACAAATTAAACCTTACGATCTAGCTTATTTTTGGCTTATTAAAAATTGATTTTCAGCAAAAACTCAAAACTACAAAGTTGTAGAACAGCTTATTGTCTACAACATTAATGAAAGCACTTTCTACTTTTGACAAAAGAATAAGCTGGAAAATAAGCTTTTTGCTACTGTTCACAGAAACTTAAGGTTTAACTAGCTTTTTAAGTTTTAGCTTTTTTCTAGCTTAATTCTACATGAAATTGAAAAACAAAAGAAACTATATGTAGATTAAGTTGTATACTAAGGATATCTAAACAAAAATTAGCTAAGCTTTAACAAAAATAACAAGAAAATTGAACTTAAAAAGTGCAAGTTTTAGCTTAAAACTGAGATAAGCTTTTCTTAATAAGCTAAAAAGCTTAAAACTAAACCTTAACAGCTGAAAATTTGGATTATTAAAAGTATGCTATTGATCTTGATCAACCTAGATAAAAGGTTTCTAAATTTACAACTATAATGAAAATAAAAATAGAAAAAGCTAAAATCTAAATGCTGCTATACTACTTTTCAGGTAAAAATAAGCTAGGCTAAAAAGCTTAAAATTAAAATCTAAATGATGAATTTTGTGTAACTAATGGAATACTTTTGACTTGCTAAATTCCAAATCCTAACTCCTAATCACTAATGCTAAAAGGATTCTAAAAATTTGACTAGCAACAACAGTTTTAACCTGTTGTTGCTGATGCAATTGGCAAAAACTTAAGTTCAGGCCAAACCTCTTTACCTAAAACTCATATACTCACTCACTACTTGTATCTAAACCTATTTTCTCCTGAATTGATCACTAAAATGCTTAGAAGCTCTTAAATCTAAAAACTCTAAACACTTAAACTCTTAAAAACTCCCCTGGTGCTAAGTAGGAGTATTTAAGCCCTAAACTTTGTAATTCTCCATACTAACTTTTAAAATCTGTCTTAAACTTCATTACTATGTTAAACTCAACTATGTAAACTGTTTAAACAAAATTTTGTTGACTTTATTAGTCAAATTCAACTAAAACCAAACACTCCTTAATCTAAGCTGTCAAAGCTGATTTTAACTCAAAATCTATTTAAAAGCTTAAACTCCTAAAACCTTTTATCTACTTCTACTAAAACTAAGCTAATAAAGCTATTTAAGCTTTTAAATGCCTAGCTTATTAACAAATATAAGCTACTTTCTCTCCTAACCTTTTCCTACTTATATGACAGATTTGAAGGAAATGAAATATTCAACAATTTCTAAGCTATGAAAACTCAAAGTAGATAAAAGACAACTACTAGCATGATTAAGCATTTATGAAAGCAAATGAAAAGCTATAAGCAACTTTAGTTAAGCTAAATGTATTCTAAATTGAAAATAAGAATTTGAACCTTTTCTTTGTAGTCTCAGGCTACTAGGCTACTCTTTCTGAATGAGCAGCCTTAAATCGAATTCCTAACGGCTACCTTAGCCTCTATTCCCAGCTTAAAAGCTCAATAAGCTAAATTAGCTTATTACTCCTTTGAACCTCCAAATTGAATCCAATGCACTCAAGTTATCATGATTTTGATGTAAATTGAATAGAATGAGTAAATGAATGACTAAAACAAAGTTTTGACTAAATTTGAGCATATGAACAGGAATAAGCTCAAAAGAGCTTATTAAGTGAAAACAGCTTAAAATTGAAATCAAAGAACAATTAAACTTGAGAACTGAATTTTATTACTCAAATTGATTACGTACAAGTTGAAATAACAAAGGTACAAGTATTTAAAGCTGATTTTAAAAACTTGAAAGAAAGTGCTTAAAAATAGGAAAATTACAAACTGAAAATTAAAACTGCTATCTAACTAACTCCTAAAATGAACGTCTACACCTCTATTTATAGAGGATTGAAGAAGAGAAGATGAAAGCTTGTGTTGTTGATGAGCTTGTGACATGTTCCAGCCAATTATGAGCTTACACATGGACTTGAAAGGGAATTAGACCAATAAGATGATGCCACGTAAGCGTGATGATGTGGAGGGTGTAAAATACGAGGTTGGGTGAGGATTAGAGGAGCGGGGAAGGGGTTTTGTAGAAGATGGGTTTGTGTTGGTTTTTGGCGGGAAAAGTCATTGGTGAGGTGGTTAGGGAGGTTCAAATGGTCCTTGTGTTTCCCCCGTCCAAAATGTAGTATAAAAGAAGTTTGGAGAATGACAGCTCTAGTCCTTGTGGTTCATTCCTTCCGTTTATAGTGTAAAAGTACTTTTGGTTTTGTCAAATCCGGCCCTTGTGGTTTCTTTATTCTTTTTCTTCTTTACAAACAAACTTTCCACCTTTTACAATTTTGGTCCTTGAACTTCAAAACTTCCAAATAAGTCTTTAAACTTTGCACACTTGTCAACATTGGTCCTTAGCTTTTATTTTGGGTCTTCATTCCTTGTATCAGACTGATCCGGCTTTGATCATTGGCTTCATCTTTTACTCTTGTCTTGTCTTTTCCGTTTCTTGTCGGTTTTTGACTGATTTTGTTTCTTTTTGTCCTTTTTATCCTTTCCTGCACAATAGACACAAAAGCACACATTTTTCTATTCTTTTGGCATTTTCTGGCTTTTATTTGGCAAAATCCCGGGTTTTTAATATGTACAATTAAGCATTTATCAATCACGAATGACGACCTACCTTTGTCTTTTGATTGTGAGCTTAGTTGAGCCATAAGGTGACCTTGGTATCAACGAGAACGTTCTAATTAATTAGTAAAGATTTGGTTAGTGGACTACTAGTGTATTAATTGTCGTTAAGCAGTAAGTGGGTAAAGTCTCTATGAGCTAGGGTTTAACAAGATCACCATTGCCTTAATCTCTAAGATAGATTATAATCAGCAAATAAGGATGCTTTATGCGGATGCGTTTAATTGTGATAGAATTCTACGTGTCTAGGTCTTAGGAAAAAGTCCCGTCTAAGTCTTAAGAATGATATGTCGCCTCGAGATAAGAAATCATTGCACTAAATAAACAAACCAACATTCTAATCGGATTAATAATGGCTAATACAGTGTCCTTATATTTGGTTCGACCGCTCTTTTATTCTTTATTAATTTGCTTGTGTGGGTTAAAGCGTCTTGAATTGGTTTTAGTCACCGCAAAACCCGTGCCAGTCTCTCAGGCTGAAAACCCCCTTTTCCTTTAGATTTAGGATTAACGTAGGTTTAACATAGGTTTAGTATAGATTAGATTAACTTAGATTAGAAAACCAAGATATCAATAAATTGAAAGTGTTTCTCGCTCTTAGTGATCGACACCCTACTTACCACGAAACTCCCATCGATCGGGTACACTGCCTGTGAAAGTGTTGTTTTTGGTAAAGTCGGCAAAATATAAATTTAAAACTTGAATCATAAATCACATACCACACGATGACACATCAAACCACTACATTGGCACCATCACCAAGTACTTGAAGAAACAAAAAGGATCATGCTTGTGTTAAGCCTATGTGTTCTTATAGTATGTTGTAATTTGCATCTTTGGTTATGAATTCTATATTAGGATGTTGGTAAGCTGAAAACTTTGATCTATATATGTTGAAACTACGTACTCACTATATCAAGCTATGCTTTATGAACATTCTATCATGTTAATGATATGTAGTAGTAGATAATGATGTTTGAATGATAATTTGTTTTGAGTTTTGGCTGCAAAATGCAGTTTTGGCTGTTTTTGTTAAAGTTTGTGACCAACTGATCTACCATATGGTAGATCCGTGCGTTGTCACGGTGGATCCGTGGGTCACCTGGCCAGGCGCCAAAATTCGAATTTTATTGATTTTTAACTTTTTATACTTTATCTTATACTTGTTAGCTAAATCATTTAGCTACTCTGAGTTACAACAAAAATAAATACAAATAAAATTGTATACCTTGTTGTAAACGTTATTGAAGTTCTTCAGCTATTCTTATAGATTCAGTTCAGTTTGGTGACCAGATTCGTGATTGGTTCAGCGTCCAAGAATATAATTCACTAAAGGATGAAAACTAAAGGGGATTGAATTTGCCTTCAGCGACCGAGTTCAAAACTGAAAGTTTCAGTTCAGCGCTGGAGGTTCAATGAACTATTCAGAACTGACGGGTTCAGTTCAGCATGAAGGTTCAGGTTGAGAACTACTAAAATTTACATGTGCGTGCTCTTTAGCATCAAAATCAGTTTTACTTAACTGATATCATGTATGCATACATATAGCCCACTAAGTACAAACCCATGAAGCCTACTTCCTTTTTTTAAATACTTAATTTGACTATAACAAAAATACTAAACACGTATTTTTGTCAATTCCATCTTGGAAGGTTCAGTATGGGTTCAGTTTGACCGGGTTCAAAGCTGAAGGGGTACAGTTTAACGAGAGGATTCAGTTCAGCGAGGGTTCAAAACACTGAATGGGTTCAGTTTAGTTTGTGACCCAGTTCATGACCCATTATAGATATACACATGAGAACTATTGGCATTCATTTCAGTTCTTACATAACTGATTGATATACACGTCTATATCCATAAGGCCCACTTAAGGCCCACACGATCCATACCCCTTTATAATTCTAATAGATACAGAAGAAATATATTGTCAGTTCCACTCTCTTTTTAATGGAAAAGGATCCTCTCATGTTTATTTGAACATGAGAGGCAAAGTTATACATGCTAGTAATTGTACATTGTTATTAATGACACACTAGCATGCATAACTTTACCTCTCATGTTTAAATGAACATGAGAGGATCCTCATCCTTTTTATACCCACCGAACCTGTTACCCTCTTTTTTTAGTTTGTTTCAAAACAAAAACTGATTCTTTTTCTCCACTTCAGTTCATAACAAAACTAAACAAGTCATATACCATTATCGATATACATAGACTTGAAACCCACTTTTGATTCATTTAACCAATACATCAGCTCTAAAATTTTCCACTTCGTATTACAAACACTCAACAACCTTATTTTCCCTTTCATTCATTCATTCCAACATCTTCATACCTATTTGAAGATTCAATTTAGATAAGGTGTTTTTTGTTAAGAGTGTGGGTGGTATTGAGTTTGGTTTCTTGTCTTGATAATCACGGTCGTTTGGTTTAGTGAATCTGTGATTTAGTGAGGTGAGGTTTTGTGATTTATGGGTTTAAGGCTAGAGATTTTTGTGATGCTGAGTTTAGTCTTTACTGCGTCATGAGGATGACAGAATTCTTACGTTAGTGATTGAGACACACAAACAATCATATATCTATTCTGAAGACATCACACTATAAAATATGTAACATACTTCTTTGTTGTCCTTCCTATCTCCGTGGGTTTTATTCAGATCCTGGGTTAGGATGTTGTTTTTTTTGTGTGAGTGGTTGTTGGTTTGTGTGTGATATAAGTTTGTGATTTTTGTTTTGGATCTAGGTTTTGTATGAAGGTGAAAATGAAAATGGTAATGGGATTTGTAAATATGATTTTTTTTTTTGTTATCTCGAGGAATTTCACATAATACACTGGTTATATTTGTCAGTGACGTGGTTGATGTTTGGTTGTGAAATTTTAGTGAATATGTTTTTGTTAATAATCTTAATCTTTTTTGGGTCTGATAAGATATTTTTTTTGTGTTGTTATGATAAAGTTGTAAGGATAATTCTTTAGGATTTTGTAACAGTGGGTATTTTTTAGCATTTTTGTACACACACAAAAGTGTACATCCTCAACCTTACTAAAAGTCTTGCAATATCAGTAGCAATTTTTGAAGATGCACTATTATGACATAGCTCAAATGCTATTAGTAATCTTTTAAAAAAGGATCTGGATCATAAGAATAATCCATAGGCTTTTGATACCACTTGGGGGGATTCAAAATGAAACCAGTTTTTAAGAGCATTAGCTGAGTACCAAAACTCAGCTAGGTATTCTTTATACATGTTTGGAGATCTGGTAAATGGTTTTCTAAGGCAACATTTGTAAATGAAATCAGAAACACATTTGAAATAATCCTTGTTATTGTGTTTAGGGTAGAAAAGAAAGAGCAACCTATCATGATTTGTGACTTACAAGAACATATGATATCTTCAAGATTGAATACCTACTTGTTTAGCAGCACAAAGGTTGTTCTTGTTTTGGAGGATTTTATTACTTGGTTTGCCATTTTGATGTGATTAGGTTTTGTATGATTTGATTTTTTATGAGGTTTTGGTGCGTGTTTTTGTGTTGAAATGGTTAGTTCTTTTTGAGATTGATTTGTGAATGGTGAAATGAGTTTAATATGATTTGGTTACTTTCCTTTTTTCTTTGAGGGAAATTGGTAACTGCCAATGAAGTTATGAATTTTTGAGAGAAGTTTTTAGGGTTTTGTTTTTTGAACAGGTTCTGTGAAAGTTTGTACATAATGAAAGTCAGTTTCAACATGCTCCTGACGCTTTTGTGACAGTGTAATAGCCGTCTGTTGCACTGTCAAAAGTAGGTGGAGAAGGGGTGAGTCATGCGAACGTTTTGAAACACACTCCATCTTAAACACACAACTTTTTAAATTAAGTTTATTTCTTTTTGTAAGAAATCACTTAATAAAATTATTTATTTTGAAAATTATTTTTTTTAAACTGACCTTGTGATTGATGTGAAGAAGATTGAACTAGGTTCAGGTTTGATGTCATGTTATGCTGAACTGATTATTGTAATCATCATCATCATCAATCTTCTAGCGAAGGCGACAAAACCACACATGCTCATGCAAATCCATAAATGAGACATATGTGATTGCTCAGTTACTTCACTCGAGAGACAGTTGAAGAATTAGATAAAATCATTTTATAAAATGAACTGAAGAAAATGACCATTTGTTTAGTTCTTATATAGACTTGACCTATATATGTATAATTGTTGCCTTTTATGTGCAAATATATTTTAGGAAATTATTTATAGAATAATCTTGCTTAAAATTGGTTACGTAAGTAAGGTAATAATATATGGGGATATATTTTGTATGATTTTTTTAAATGTTAAATTGTTTAAGTTACGTTTTAAATTTGATATAGATATTTGTTGCTTACTTATCTAGTTATAAATTGTCAACCATGGATTACATGCATGTAACCCATGGTTTATTAAGCTTAAATATATATGCATGAGAATTTGTTATGTGAATTATTTAATTGCAATATTAGGGAAGACCCTTTGTTGAATTAATTGCATAACTGATTCTAGTTTAGTATGATTAATTTTGTTTAATATGTGTTAGGATTAAAAATGTGGTGTCTATATGGAAATTATATTAGTTTCTATATAGTCTTAAACACAAGGACTAGAAATGTAATTAGCCCAAAGATGGCTTGTGTTTAGGCTATAAATACCCTCTCTAATCTTCCTTAGAAGGGTGAACCTCATAATTGTAATTTCACTAATCATTCAATAATAAATCATTTTCTCTCTCTAAAATGGCTTTTATATTTTTCCATCATCCCCGACCTCCCGAATTCATGAATCTAGATTTATAACAAGTGGTATCAGAGCTGCACAGGCGATTCGTGATGTTTTATGCTTATTCGGTTTAGCTTATTTCGGCTTATTTCTGCTTATTTTGAGTGTTGATTCGCTACAGCAGCTTATTCGGACTATTTCAGCTTATTCGATTAGATTCAGCAGCTTATTCGAGATTAGTTCAGTCCAGAGTTTGTTCGTGTGGTTTATCTAGCAGATTAGTTGT
>BQNB010035675.1:6005-19911 GCA_026074375.1 Tanacetum coccineum
TTTTGATCTGCAAATCTGCCCTTTGTCTTTTCATAAAAAACCAAAAAAATAGAGTAAACTGCATAAGTAGGCTTTTTCAATAAGCATTTTTAGTTTAAATAGATTTCAAAATACTTTGTGATTGCTGTTTTAAGTAGCTTATAGGTCAGACTTTCTAATGGTATAAATCACTGGTCCATAAGGATCCACTTGATGGCTTAAAAATAAGCTCAAAGTTCATTGGTTGTCTGTTTGGTTAACAGTCTTAAGAAAAAAATGCTTTTAGGCTTTTCTCAGCTTATTGTTTGTAATTTTGATTAATTCTTGCTCATACTTGCTTATTAGAATAGTGTAGGATAGTTGTAGCTTATTTAGTTTAGGCTTTAGCTTATAAGTTTCTAAGAATTTGTAAAAAAACCAAAAATACTTAAAGTCATTTATGTCTGATTGATAAGCTGTTTTCTAGCTTATTTTTGATTTTGAAAAAAGTTGCTTTCACAAAAGTTGCTTATTTTCAGCTTTTCTAAAAGTTTGTTCAAAAGTTTTTGCATAAAAAAATAAAAAAAAGGGGAAACTAAGGAAGTCTTGGGTGAGCAAGACTCGAACCCAAGACCTCTACCTAGTCTCAACCCTTTATACCACACACCACACCAACACCACTGCGCCCTTGGGAATTTTGCGTCCAAGGGTGCACAATCATTTCTTTTAACCCTTTTTGAGCTCTTTTATAAAATAAGCACTTCGATTCGTTTAGACTTATTCTGAGTTGATAATTTTCCTGCATTCCTTGCATGTTAAGCAATTTTTAGGAATTTTCTTAGATTTTTAAATCATAGTCTAGTATTTTTCTTGTATTAATTAGTTTAAAAACTTTAAAAAATCATAAAAATTAGAAAAATAATCAAAAAAATAAAATTCTTTTTTATAAAATTTTCTTTTATCATATTTTAGGTTTAGAAATTAAGTTTGCTTTCGTAGGCTTAAATTTTAGTGTACTTGCTTTTTAGTCACGTTTCTTTTATTCCCGTTAACGTTTTTCGTAGTTATTTTTATCTGTGCCCTTTATTTGCCCACTAGTAGGATTTAGTTTTAGAAATCAAAGATCTTAGAACCATTCAAATCATTGTCCAAACAAAAACGGAGTCTCAATTCATAATTCTTGGGGTATAAACGACCCGGTGAATACTTACCGGTTTAACGTACGATATTTTGTGTAGAGTTTGCTTTTAATATTTGTCCTCAAAGATTATTAGTGAATATCTTTATACTTTAGTATTATACGTATATAATTGAAATACACCAAAAAAATTTGGCGCCGCTGCCGGGGAATTGTGTTAAAGATTCTCTCGTTTGAATTTGTCGATCGTGATTTGGAGAACCTTTCGTCTTCGAAAGTTACGTCTTTTTGAAAAAATCAAAAATCTAAAAAAATATAAAAAATAAAAAAAAGTAAAAAATATTTTTCTTTTTCTTTTTACTATATGTAGAAGTTAATAAATAATACGTTCATCTCGCCTCTCTCTCTCCATCCCCTCCCTCCCTCGCGCGTGGCCTCTACTAGAGCTTTTTCGACTTTTTTATCTGTATTCTGCTTAAATTACTAAAATACAAAAGCAATTTAATTTCTCTTACTATTAGAATTTTGTGAAGATCCATTAATATGTTCCAAACTTAAGATTCTAAAAGTAACCATCTTTTGTTCACTACGGAAAAGGCGCACCTCTTTTGTGAAATAAGCTATTAGGAGGGTTGTTTCACGAAACTACGACCTGAAAGGACAAACGTTTTTAAGGCGATTCGCTCCCACTACGTCCCCCGTTTGCAAATTTCACTTAAGGGAGTTACCCTAAGTTTGTTGATTATTCGGTGAAACAAAAATAATTTTGTGTATATATTTTCTCTCCTCGTTCGCTATTTTGGTGTTTTTGCATAGTGCATGCGCACTAGAAATTCCTATTTTCCAAATAATTCACCCGTAACCATTCCGAGACGTCGAAATAGAAGACGTACTCCAAACGTAGTCGAACCCGAGCTTCATACTATCGTTGAAGTTGCACCAATGGCGGAACGAACAATGGAAGAGCTACTCTAAGCACCCACGGAAGGGTATGGAGAAGCTATCGTAACATCGGAAATTAATGCGGATCATTTTGAAATTAAGACGAAATTTCTACAATTAGTTCAAGCTAACCCGTTTCATGGTTTTGAGAGGGAAAATCCCCATACTCATATTAACAATTTCAAAAGGATTACCTCGACTTTGAAATTTAGGGATGTGCCGAATGATGTGATTAAACTCATGATGTTTCCATATTCGCTCGAGGGGGCCGCTAGAGTTTGGTACGATAAAGAACCTCCTAATTCGATCTTGACTTGGGAGGATCTCGTAACCAAATTCGTGAATCAATTTTTCCCTCCCTCGAAGACCACTCACTTAAAAAATGAAATCTCTCGTTTTACCTAAAAATTCGAGGAGACATTTAGTGAAGCATGGGAACGATTTAAGGAAATGCTTAGAGCTTGTCCCCACCACGGATTTATGGAGTTAACCCAAATAGATACTTTCTATAATAGTTTAAATGAGAATGATCAAGACTCCTTAAATGCCGCGGCGGGTGGAAATCTTTTGAGTAAGACTACTAGAGAAGCATTGAACATAATTGAGAACAAATCGAAAGTTCGTTATTCACGAAACAAATCGAATGTTTCTACGATGAATATGAATTCTAGGGAAAGTTTTAGTAAAACGGATGAGAGAATTGATTGAAAGGAATGATAATGCTTGGCGGACCAAATTTTCGACCTTAAGTTGAGAAGTTACTAAGAAAGTTGTCACTCCCACTACAGTTAAGGCGGTTGAGGAATCTTGTGTTATTTGTGGTGATGCCCATGCTTACTAAAATTGTAATGCTATCGATAGAAATCAATCGAGTGTTTGTGCGACAACGGGTACTTACAGACAAGTTATCCCTCCAAACCGTGCTAGCAACCAAATGGCACCACCCGGTTTTGCTCCGTTGCAAAATAATCAAAATAGGTTTAATCGAAATCAAGGGAACAATTTTAATCGGGGAAATAGTTTTCATGGTAATCAAGGTTTTCAAACTCCAAATAATCATGCTCCAAATTTTCAAAATCAAGGATTTCAAAACCAACCTTTTCAAGCTCCTAATAATCAAGTTCAACAAGGGATTTCAAATGAGTTTTCAAGTTACATTAAATCTAATGAGTCAATAATGAGAAATATGCAAACTCAAATTAATGTTGAGGGGTGATTTTAATAAGCAAGAGGAAAGTCTTAGGAGGAATCTAAATAATGATATGAGGAGTATTTTAGGTAGTTTCTTCCAAAACCAAGCCTCAACTTCGGGTACTCCCTTGCCTAGTAATACTATCCTAACACCGCGAAGGGTGAGAATTAAAGCACTCACTACTCAAGTGGTGTTGCTTATGAGGGAACCCTCAATTCCAACTAATCCTTCTCGCAAAAAAAAAGGTAGTAGAACGAAGAAACATGAGGGAGACAACGGATAAGGAGCAAACTAATTTCCAAGGAAGTACCGCTCACATCCAACCTCTGGTTATTCCCATTCCTATTCCGGAACCCGATGTTCCGAAGACTTTACCTAAGCCTAATGTTCCATATCCTTCTAGACTTAATGATCAAAAGCTCCGTGAAAAAGCTACGAATCAAATGGAGAAGTTCTTTCAAATCTTTCAAGATTTTCACTTCGACATTAGCTTCGCGGATGCTCTTCTTTTGATGCCAAAATTTGCCTCTATGATTAAAGTTTGCTTAAAAATAAGGAACAAATTGTATGAAAAGTTGTTTGAATTAGCTAAGATACCATTGAATGAGAATTGTTCGGCGATGCTCCTTAAAAAGCTTCCCGAAAAGCTTGGAGATCCCGGCAAGTTTCTTATACCATGTGATTTCCCGGGAATGGATGTATGTCACGCCTTGGCCGATCTTGGCGCTAGCATAAATCTTATGCCTCTTTCCATATGGAAGAAGCTTTCCCTACCCGAACTTACCCCCACTCGGATGACTCTCGAGCTAGCGGATCGATCCATTACTCGTCCTAAGGGAGTCGCCGAAGACGTCTTCGTCAAAGTGGGGAAGTTTCACTTTCCTACCGACTTTGTTGTTGTTGATTTTGATGCCGATCCTCGGGTTCCCCTCATTCTCGGGAGATCCTTCTTGAGGACCGGCCGTGCCTTAATTGATGTTTACGGAGAAGAAATAACCCTTCGGGTTAATGACGAAGCCGTAACTTTTAATCTCAATCAAACTACGAGATACTCCTCTACATATGATGATATGTCGGTAAACCGAATTGACGTCATTGACGTTGCTTGTGAGGAGTATGCTCAAGAAGTGCTTGGGTTTTCTAATAATTCTACGGGGGGCAATCCCACCCCGACTTCTGAGCCTATTATTTTTGACTCTTCTCTTTCCCTCACTCCGTTCGAGGGAAGTGACTTCATTTTGGAAGAGATCGAGGCTTATCTCAAAGATGATTCAATTTCACCAGAAATTGATCATGCCGATCTTGATCCGGAGGGAGATATTTGCTTGATTGAAAAATTGTTAAATAATGACCCGTTTCAACTCCCTCTAATGGACCTTAAGCAAGTAGAAGTGACTAAGGCAAAATCTTCAATTGAAGAGCCTCCGGAATTAGAATTAAAAGATTTACCATTTCATTTGGAATATGCTTACTTAGAGGGAACCTATAAGTTACCCGTGATTATTGCAAAAAGTTTAAAAGATGATGAAAAAGAAGCCCTATTAAAGGTGCTTAAATCACATAAACGGGTCATTGCTTGGAAAATCACCGACATCAAGGGTATTAACCCTCGGTTTTGCACTCACAAAATCTTGATGGAAGAAGATTATAAACCCGTGGTACAAAGTCAAAGACGGGTTAACCCATAAATTCAAGAGGTAATCAAAAAGGAAGTTATCAAACTCCTTGATGCCAGAATGATTTACCCGATCTCTGATAGTCCGTGGGTAAGCCCCGTTCATTGTGTACCCAAGAAAGTTGGTATTACCGTAGTTGCTAATGAAGATAATGAATTTTTTTTGAACAGAAATAAAGATAATGAATTGATTCCAACACGATTAGTTACCGGGTGGAGAGTTTGTATTGATTATAGGAAATTAAATGAAGCCACTCGTAAAGATCATTTTCCATTGCCATTTATGGACCAAATGTTAGAAAGATTAGCCGGAAATGAGTTTTGTTGTTTTCTAGATGGATTTTCAGGTTATTTTCAAATCCCAATAGATCCACAAGACCAAAAAAACCACTTTCACATGCCCTTATGGAACTTTCGCTTACCGTCGCATGCCCTTTGGCTTGTGTAATGCTCCTGGTACTTTCCAAAGGTGTATGATGACCATATTCCATGATATGATCGAAAAGACTATGGAAGTTTTTATGGATGTGATTGCAATTTTATATACCTAAAATATATAAAAAATATAATACTTCAAAGAGTAATTAAGAAAATTCCCTAAGGAAAATTCACTCTCAAAAATATATATAATATAATATATAATACGTATATTTAACCAGATAAATATGATCACCCGGGTCGAAGTTGATAGAGCGAAAGTAGACGTGATTGCAAAATTACCACCTCCGGCCACGGTTAAAGGGGTTAGGAGCTTCTTGGGCCATGCCGGTTTCTATAGACGATTTATACAAGACTTTTCCAAAATAGCTTGGCATATGATTCGCCTCTTGGAAAAGGACACTCTTTTTATCTTTTCGGACGAGTGTCTTGCTTCTTTTAAGATTCTTAAAAAGAGGTTAACCGAAGCTCCTATCCTTGTGTCCCCGGATTGGGACTTGCCTTTTGAGCTTATGTGCGACGCTAGTGATTATGCCGTTGGAGCAGTTTTAGGACAAAGGAAAGACAAATATTTTAGGCCTATACACTATGCTAGTAAGACCCTCTCGGATGCTCAAACTAATTACACCGTTACCGGGGGGGGGAGGGGGGGGGGGGGGGGCCCCGAAAAAGAGCTTTTAGCCGTGGTATACACATTCGACAAGTTTTAGGTCCTTACTTTAGTCTTATTCCCAAGACCATAGTATATACGGATCATTCGGCATTAAAATAACCTTTTTTAATAAGCAAGATGCCCAAGCCGAGGTTGATCCGGAGGGTTCTTCTGCTCCAGGAAATTTTACTATATATGAAATCATGATAAAAAAGGAGCAGAAAATCTCTCGGCCGATGTCATTTAAAGAGAATTAGAAAACCCGATTCAAGGAGATCATGGTTGGAATGAAAATAAATGACAATTTTCCTTACGAATCACTTAGTATGATATCTCTTAATCCCGACAATAAACCCCTGTGGTTTGCCGATATAGCAAACTACTTAGTGGGGAATGTGCTTGTTAAAGGGATGTCATCCCAGCAGAAAAAGAAATTCTTTAAGGATATTCGACACACGTACATTATTTGTTTTCAATCTAGCATATGTGCTTACATGACATACATTGTTTTAGCATTAGTAGTTACTAAGTGCTTGCATAATTGATATACGATTATATAAATTATATTACGTATATTACTATAAGAGTCTTAAAAAATAATACTTATATAAGTTATTTTTGTTTTTACAGTAGTCATGTCTTCTGCATCATCTGTGGTTACCTACACTTCCGTCTACACCGACTCTGAGCCAGGGAGGGTATTTTAGGGAGCCGATGAGGAGGTATCTGACGGTGGTTCTCCATGAGTCATCGTATTAGGATACGATGGACTCCCTATACAGCCGGTAGCCCCACCATCACAGGATTACATACCAGCCCCCGAGGAGCCACAGACACCACCAGTACCACAGGACGAGGATGAGCGTGAGCCTATGTTCATACATCCACATGATCCTGACTACATGCCAGAGCCTATATACCTGAGTATATACCATTGGAGGATGAGCATGAGTTTCCGGTTGAGGAGCAGCCATTACCTCCTGTTGATTCACCTGCTGCTAAGTCACCAGGATATGTTGTTGAGTCAGATCTAGATGAGGATCCAGAGGAGTATGAGGATGATGAGACCGATGGTCCGATTGACTATCCCATGGACAGGGGAAAAGATGGAGATGATGATGACGGTGATTCATCCGGGGATGACGCCGATGATGAGGATGAGGATGAAGATAAGGAGGATGAGGAGGAGGAGCACTTAGCTCCGGCCGACTCCGCTGTTGTAGTACCTACTGTTGAGCTGGTTTCCCCACCTGAGGGAACAGAGCCTGTTATACCACCACCCTCTACTGACATTACTACCACTAGAGCTAGGATTACTGTCCGGCTTCAGGCTTCCATATCCCTTCCACCAGAGGCAAAGGTTGAGAGACTTCTAGCCATGCCTACTCCATCACCATCACCACCTATCTCACTATCACCACCCTCTGCAAGGGAGCGCCTTGCTAGGTGCACGGCCCTATCTGCACATTCATCACCACCACCTGTACCATCACCATTACTACCATCATCTGGGTGTCCAACCCAAATCCAGACACTCAGGATAGCCTCCACTCAGGCCCTTGTTGATGCGGTTACTGCCGCATTACCATCACCTCCACTACCACCACTACCACCATCTCTATACATACCACCACCTATTGACCGTAGGGATGATATTTCCGAGTCCGAGAGACCACCTCGCAAGAGGTCGTGCTTGTTTGCTCTAGGCTCCAGGTATGAGGTCGGGGAGAGTTCTACTGCTAGACCTATCGGAGGCCGAAGGGTAGACTATGGGTTTGTCAGTACTTTAGATGCTGAAGTGAGACGACGAGGGATTAGAGAGGTTGGGTATGGTATTAGGGATACTTGGGTGGATCCGACAGAGGTCGTTCCTGATATAGCACCTATGACCGTGGGAGAGGTCAATACTAGGGTTACAGAGCTTGCTGAGCTCCATGAGCATGATACGCAAGACTTATATGCTCTATTAGAGGATGCTCAGGATAGTAGGACTCGCATATCACAGCGAGTCACTATGGACTCGCAGCGGGTCGACTTATTTATGGGGGATAGGATGACTCTTCGGGAGACGGTACTCATTGTGGAGGAGGAGGCCAATGCTTCCCGAGAGGTTTAGGCTCACTCGATTGGATTGAGTCAGGCAGTCCATCATGAGCTTCAGACCTACTATGACCATGTGTATGCACACGAGACCTATATCCAGGCATATCAGACACAACTACAGCTGCAGGGTACTCTTATTCAGACACAGTTACAGGTACTTGAGACTCGCTCTCAGATGCATCAGGCTGAGATGGCAGAGCTTCGAGAGACTGGCCGTAAATGTAAGGGACAGATGGTAGAGATTCTCCGAGTGATGAGAGAGATGAGACGAGAGATGAGTGACATGCAGGCCGAGTTGTTAGCACTGCGAGGGCAATAGAGAGCTAGACAGCCAGGACTAGATGCTAGGATTCCAGATGACCAGGATGCTTTTGGGGATGCTGACAGTCACATCTAGTGGTTTATGTTATTCTATTTTGCTAGGCCGTTGTTCAGGCATGTTAAGTATTAGAGGTTTTCCCCGCTAGCATAGCCTTAGATCTTTTGTATTGTATTTTGTGTACCAAAAACTATTTCATGTAAAATTTTCCAAGTTATGAACGAAATAGATGTGTTATGTTGTACTATATACCTCTTTTGTGTTGTTGTTTCATCTGTAAATTATTGTATATCTCGTCATGATTATGACCTTACATTTTGTCTCTTGTGATTTAGACGAATCATGGCACCTGTGACAAGACGAAGACCGAATACCCCACCTAACAACACCAACCCAAACAACATGACTCCAGAATCCGTTCAAGCTATGATTGATCAAGCTCTTCTACGAAACTCTACCAATGAAGATAGAAGCCACAGTTCACACGGGGATAACCAAACGAATGTGCAAACCACACGCCCTTGTTTCTATGTTAACTTCATGAAATGTCAACCTTTGAACTTCAAAGGAAATGAAGGCGTCGTCAGTTTAACCCAGTGGATCAAAAAGATGGAATCAGTCTTCAATATCAATGGTTGTGCTATTGAAAATCAGGTTGAGTTTGCCACCTACACTCTGTTAGGGGCTGCTTTGACTTGGTGGAATGGTCAGATAAGAACCTTAGGTCCTGAGGCATATTCAATGACTTGGGAAGTACTCAAGAAGAAAATGACGGACAAGTATTGTCCACAGGGTGAAATCAAGAAACTAGAAATCGAGTTGTGGAACCTAAAGGTCAAAGGGAACGATGTTCCAACATATACTGAACGTTTCCAAGAGCTAACCCTGATATGTACCAAGTTTGTTGCTAATGAAACTAAGAAGGTTGACAAGTACATCAGTGGATTTCCAGATAACATTTATGGAAATGTCAAGTCTGCCAGACCCAAGACGTTAGATGAGACTATTGAGTTGGCCAACGACTTGATGGATCAGAAACTCTGCACCTATGCGGAAAGACAGTCTGACAACAAAAGGAAGGCTGACGATTCATCCAGAAACAACCATGGCCATCAACAACAACCCTTCAAGAGACAGAATGTCGCCAAGGTCTACAACATGGGGTCGGGTGAAAAGAAGCCATACGGTGGATCTTTGCCTGATATGTGAGAAATCACATATCCGTTTTATAACAAAAATGACCCTAAAAAGATAAAATAATGCATATTATGCTTGTATATTGTGTATTTTGTCTTTTGTGATGTGTAGGTACGGATATTGCAAAAAATCACAAGAAAAGAGCAAAAAACGGGGCAAAAACGAACACAAGACGGAAAGAGTACACAAGAGCCGGATGTTTATCAACAAAGGTCAACATTGGTCAACTCTTGAAAAGACATAACTTTGAAAATTCCAAATGAACCTTTGATGATAAAGCATTTTCACCAAAAGTCCTTAAACCAATAACACCGTTAGTCCTTTAATACTTAGGGACTAACGGTCGTTAAGTCTAAATTTACCCTTATTATCGAGCCCAAATAAAACCTTGCCCCGTTTACCCTTAAAGCCTAAAGTCAAACCATTTTAGTCTCGGTCAAAATACTTAAACAAAATAATAAAAAGGGAAAAAAGGCGCGAAAAGAAGTTTTCACTATTCACCCATCGTTTTTATTCACACTGCGTCAAAATCAGTAGGTAAAACCCACTTATCCTACACGGCTTAAATGATTCGAGTACTAAGCTCCATGTCAGCAAGAGAAACGTCATCGAAAGGCAATGATTGGCTAAGCTTACAACATGGAATGGCACGTGTATTTCAAAGAAACACACCAAATGAAGATTTTTACATTAAAATCAGTGCAAAAGAAGCACAAGGCTCTAAACAAATGGGATTGCCACGCTGGCAATCTGTGTGCTTCTATTCTCATCTAAGGGCTTCAAATCAGGATCCAATGATTGGTTAAAAATCAAAGGCTAAGATTAAAAGCTGGGGGAGCGTCTAAAGGACCTAGAAGCATCCACTCTTGCCTATAAAAGGAGCTCACCTCACTCACAGAAAAAGGAGTTATCTAGTGTAGTTTACTTAGTGTAGCTTTTAGCTTATGAATTTTAGCTTATTGTAACGTTTTTAATATTGTTTTCAATTAATGTAACTCTCTTTTCAAGCTTGTGTTCAGTTTTCATAATTAATAAAATTTTAGTTTACTTAATGTTCAAATTTCAATTGATGTTTTGTTAGGTATTAGAAAAAGACTCGGTCACCCCATGTATTTTACTGTTTATTATAGCTCGTAGTTAATAGTTTATCGTATGACTTTTGGTAATTAACCGGATACTAATCTCCGGTTTATTGTAAGAACTATATATATACCTCTTCCTACTTTGGAAGAGGTAGCTAGTCTTTTATTCATTTTCTTATAAACACATATGTCTCTCACTAGAAAATACTCTCTCATGTGTTTCTCTCTCTAGAAACTAGCCAAATCCAAGAATCATCACCATGTTATGACTTATGATATACCACAATTAGTACCAGAGCATTTGGGATGATTAGATCGTGTGTATGTGAGATTTATTTCATGATTTAGATCATAATGTGTACTTTTGAAGGTTTGTAGCTCATTTTTTGATTTTCTTCAGATTTTGATGTTTGTGATGTAAAGTTTGGGAGTTACTAGTTGCTATAGCCTTGTAGTACTGAGTTGGGCAAAAGAAATCAAGCAAAATTGTTCAAAAGGGTGATTTATAGGTGTTTTTAAGTGATAAAGTTTGTTGTTCTTCGTGGAGAGTTGGCAGATATTCTTCGTGGCAGTTTGGTTAAAAGGAATATTTTAAATAGTAGGTGGCCAACTGTCTGACACACATGGCGGTTTGCTATAGTGGCCAGTTGCTTAAATCGGAGGCGAGTTGCTCAAATCTTAAGCGGCGAGTTGCTTTATTAATATGCAGCGGTTTGAACAGTTTGCGGGCAGCTTGAATTTTTTTTAATAGCAATTTCTCTAAAAATACGCTTGCGCTTAGAAAAGTTGCGGAGTGTTGCTTAAAACTGTTGACGGCGGTTTGCTATTTACCTTTGATGGCGAGTTGCCTATTTTAAACAACGACAGTTTGTTCTTATTCTTCGAGGCGAGTTACTCTAATACTTCGCGGCGAGCTGATAACCTCTGGCGGCGAGTTAAGCTACTGTCTTTGACATTTGGAATATTTCAAACTTGGGACTTAACAACTCTAAAACGCAAAACAAATACGTTAACTTCACCACTTTTAACGTACACTCACTAATCATTGATCGATCAAAATATATCATATCATAATAAAACAAGATGTCTAACATGTCGGAAGATATCCAGTATGTCGGTTCTGATATACGCCCACCAATGCTTGATAGAACAGATTTTGAATCTTGGCAACAATGTATACGTCTGTATTGTCTAGGGGAGAGAACATAATGAAGTCAATTAATGAAGGTCCATTTCAAATGGGAACGCTGGCAGAAACTCTTGCTGAAGAAACCGAGGGTGCACTTCAACAAGGTCCAGTACATGCTAGAGTCTTTACCGATCTTTTAGCTCAAGAAAAGGAAAGGTATAAAGCTGACATTCGTGCAATGAATATCCTACTTCAAGGTATACCAAAAGACATCTACACACTCATCAACCACTATACTGGCGCCAACAGATTATTTATGACAATGTGAAGATGATTCTGAAGTCTTATAACAAAGGATACAGTGGACTCAGTTAAAAGCGATGAATTGAACACTTCCATCAAATCAAAGGGAGAGAACTCCATTCACGTATACTATGTTAGGTTTATAAAGCTCATTAATGACATGAGAAACATCAAGATGACCATGCCCAGAATGTAGCTTAACTCTAAGTTTGTGAACAACATGTTACCTGAGGAGTAGATTCATAACTGAAGTCAAACTTAACAGAGGTTTGAAAGAGTCTAACTTTTGATCCATGCATATGCCTATTTAACGGGCAACATTAGGTACAATGGCTAGTGAGAATAGAATGATGATGGAAAGGTTCATTCAACCAACTAATGATCCTTTGGCACTAGTGTCTAATGCCTCAGTTCAACAGTATCCAACACAATCATCCATGTCTCCTCAATCCTCAAATAAACCATCTCCTGCTGATAACTTACAAACAGGACACAGGAAGTTCTTCAACAACAACTTGATTGAAAGATTAACCAACACACTTGACCTGCCTCACATCAATCGAACAAATTACCACCTTCCTCAAACAAACATCAACTCTAACGTCTTCTAATGCCAGAAGGAACAAAGCTACGGTTCAAGATGGCAGAGTTGTGGTTCAAGATGTCCGTGGAAGATACAATGCGAATAATCAAGGAAGACAATTTCAAAGGAACAATGCAAGAGGAAATGTTGTAGCTGGGAATGCTGGATGTCAGAACAGAGGTGGCAATGTGAATCCTGGTCAAGCTAAACCCATTAAGTGCTATAACTATAATGGACTCAGGCACATAGCACGAGAATGTCCTCGGCCAAAGCGACTTCAGGATTCAGACTACTTCAAGGACAAGATGCTACTTATGTAAGCCCAGGAGATTGGTGCAGTACTAGATGAAGAACAATTGTTGTTTCTTGTAGGAGAACATGTCACCAACTTTGATGATGATATGGATGATCTACCCGAGAAAGATTTGGCACTCAATGTGGATCATATCTTTGAAGCTGATCAATGTGATGCATTCGACTCTGATGTTGATGAGGCTCCTAATATACAGACCATGTTCATGGTAAATCTTTCATCTGAAGATCTAATCTACGATAAAGCCGGGCCATCATATGACTTGAATACTCCGTTTGAGATACAAGATCATGATACCTTTGTAGATCATATGGATGAGTATCATGAAGTACACGAGATGCAAAATGATGTACAACACAACTATGTTGTTGACTCTGATGCTGAATATACGAGTGATAGTAATATTATTCTGTATAATCAGTATGTGGAGGACAACGAAGAAAATGTTGTATAAAGTAATGTATCTTCTGTACAAAATGATGCATTAATGTTTATTATCAATGAAATGCATGAAGATGGTGTTCAACAGGGTGTACAAAGTAGGTTAGCAAATAAGCCAGATAAAGTAGTTAATGATCCATTGACCTCTGAACTTACGAGATATAAGGAACTGGTCGGGGAGTATGAAAAATGGGCAAAGTTTGAATTAACTGATAAAGAACAAAAAATTGATGAATAAATGAGAATAATTATCTCTGACCGAAATAGAAAGGAAACTTCTTTAAAATCAGAACTTCATTCTATACAATTGCAACTTCGTTCTACCCTTGGCCATTATAAGTCAAAGGCGGAAGAAGTGACCATTTTGAAAAAGGATTTTAAACAAAAAGAAGACAAATTCCTTGAAGAGTTTTTTGTGACAACCATGGCTTGAGCAGGATG
>BQNB010035675.1:28413-50695 GCA_026074375.1 Tanacetum coccineum
CATTTTCCCTATAACTGTTCAGGTGAGTTCATAGCCTCGCATTTCAATCTTTTTATAAACCCGCGAGGGGGATACATGCTATAAACATGAATGCAATTATTTCTGTATGCTATTTCAATTTACTATTTCCTAAGTAACTGCTTTGCCTTTAAGTCCCCATAATCATGAACCGTTAATTACTCTCCGTAGTAAGCGCGAATAATGTGAATAGATCTATTTGGGCTGGACTCCCCGTTGGTGTACCCAGTTACGTGTAACCAATTGCACATTATTAGAAATCATGCGGGTATTTTAGCAAAGGTACCCACCATACCCTAAGGCTTCGGATTCATGAGCTAATGGCAATAATAAATATGTTTTCAATACCGGGTGTATATCAACGTAACCCGAATATCGCATTTGCATTCAAATTATATTACTTAAACCTATGGATTTCACTCAACCTTTATGTTGACTTTTTAGCATGTTTTATCTCAGGTAACTAATGGCACGAAGTAGCGAGGAAATGATGATGGAAAAACTGTTATCATTCAAACTTTATTGTATAGATTTTGGGAACCTCTCATTTGTAAAAACTCTAAAGAAATAATGAATGATAACTTATCTTCTAAAATGACTCTTTTCGATTCGTTTTCTATGATTATGACTGTTGTACCTTGAAGTGATACCCCAGATTAGCTTCCGCTGCTATATGTAAAAATGGGGGTGTTACATTATACGTCTTGGGTTCAACAGCAGTGAGGAAAGCATCGTAGTAACAGAATAGAGCTTGCTCATGTAATTGTAGCTGAGTGGAAACTGGTATAGCGAGTTTACCGATTATGTTTTCAAGTGGATGATCCTTAGTCCATTTGCTATTGTGTTCAGAAATTTGGTGATCAGGGTGCACAATTGTATGAATAGTGTCCGATGATGAAGGTTGATCAGAAGAGACTTCTGGAATTGGAACACCGAAGTACGGATCATTACCCATATGTGCAACTTCAATATCATGATTATCTGCTTCAACATCGTTCGGAATGACGGGAGGCAGAGTTTCGGGTGTTGTTTGAGAATTACTTGGTGATGGTGCATCTTGATCAACTGTGGTTGAGGAAGGTGTACTGGTTGAAACAGCGGGTTCTGGAGCTACTACTTCATCAATTAGAGCAATGACTTCAGGGGCTGGAAAATCAACACTTGGTGGAGGAGAGAATAATTCATCAAACAACGGTTGAAACAGTATATCCCAATCAGTTCTTAAAGGTGGTACAAACGGTGTTGAAGGAGGAGGGTTTGGCACGAGTCCTGAACTGATTGTTGCAGGAGTCATTTCATGAAGTGCGGGTCCTGAACTGCTGTGTTCAGAAGCCATGTGCAAGTTAACACTCGGGCTAATAACAAAACTCTTTTTTGTTCTTTTGTATATGGAGATAATTACTCCATGAATCGTCGTGCTTTGTGGAGTAATTTGGTTGGTCATGCAGGTTTGATACGTAATAGACCATGGGTTTTGATGGGTGATTTCAATGTTGCTCTAACTTTGGAGGACCATTCTTCTGGTGGCTATGAACTGAATGTTGCTATGCGTGATTTTAAAGAGTGTGTCCAAGCTATGGAGGTTTCAGATGTTAATTGTACGGGTCTTCATTTTACTTGGAATCAGAAATCGAAGGGATCTAATGGCATTCTTAAGAAGATTGATAGGATTATGGGTAATCTTCAATTCAATGATGATTTTCCGGGGTCCTTTCCTATTTTCCAGCTATATCGTATTTCGGATCATTCTCCTTGTGTTCTCCGCATTCCTACGGTAACTAAATCTAAACCGAAGCCTTTTAAATTTGCTAATTTTCTTGTGTATAAGGAGGGTTTTCGTGAGGTTGTTGAATCTGGTTGGAATGTTAATATTGAGGGTTTTTCTATGTATCGGGTTGTGAAGTGCTTAAAGGGGCTAAAATCTCCATTTCGTAAGTTACTTCATGACCATGGTAATCTTCATGAGCGGGTTAATAGGATTCGTGTTGAGCTTGATGAAGCTTAAAAAGCTATAGATAGGGATCCTTCCTCATTTATCCTTCGTGAAGAGCATGCTCATTATTTACTTGCTTTTAAAGAAGCTCAGCTTGATGAGGAGCAATTTTTGAAACAAAAAGCTAACGTTGAATGGCTTAAGGCTGGTGATTCTAATACAACTTATTTCCATAGGATCATGAAGAATAAATGCGCTAAAAACAGCATTGATATGGTTAGTGATTCTTCTAATACTCTTTATGATGGTAATCAGGTTACATGCGCTTTAGTTAATCACTATGATCAGTTTCTTGGAACCGAAGGTGTTACTAACCATTTGGATGACCATTATCTTTATACTCGTGTTCTTGATACTACAAAGGCTAATTTTATGGTCCGGGGTGTCACTGATATTGAGGTTAAGAATGTCAATTTCTCTATGGGGGATAATAAGGCTCCGGGCCCTGACGGTTTTAATACTGCTTTCTTTAAGAAAGCTTGGGATGTGGTGGGTGGGGATATCACTTGTGCTATAAGGGATTTTTTTATCCAACGGTAAGCTTCTAAAAGTGCTTAATCATACTATTATTGCTCTTATTCCCAAGGTAACTACCCTCGCGCGTATCAATGATTTCCGACCTATTTCATGCTGTAATGTCTTATATAAATGTATTATTAAGTTAATTTCTAATCGTGTTAAAGAGGGTTTGGGTGATATTGTTAGCATTAACCAATCAGCGTTTGTCCCTAGACGTAGGATTTCTAATAATATCTTGCTTACGCAAGAGCTTATTGATGACATCAAATAACGTCTATTTTATAGCATCATTTATTCCATGTTATTAACCCATTTTGTATAGTTATTGCAAAGAATTTGTTACTTAATCGTTTATATTTAAGAATTGCAGTAATTATGGAGTAATTGGTGATAGTTAGCAAAAGGCGCGAATTTTGGAGCTTAAATGAAGATATTTTGAAGATTACTATTCTGAAGATCAATACACTATATCCATCAAGGAAGATACGGCGTATTTGTGCCTGCATTCACCAAAGACCACAAAGGAACAAAGCTCAATACGCCGTATCCAGAAGACCAATACGCCGTATTGGAAATATGGAATGAATATAATATTCTGGAAGATATCAAGCATGGTCCTTACTCCAAGAAATCCCCAATACGCCGTATCCAATCATGGATACGCCGTATCGAAACAAACTTCCAGACCTTATAATTAGAAAACTCAAAAAAAAGAGTTTTTAAGGGTGCTAAATCATATTCTTGATACCTAAACCATAAAAGTTGATTTTCAGATGGAGAAAGAAAAAAGGTAGATAGAGGTTTCGAGCAACGTTATCAATTCATAGGACAGACAGCGTGTAATTCTATATACTTTAGTAATTGTTTAGTTTTTGGTATCATTTGTTAACTCGGTTAGTTTACCTTGGCTAAATAATTATTTTTGTATTTATTATGACGTTTGAAGGCAGGTATTAGCCATTATTATGAAGATCTGAATGTTTGGTATTTGTTTATCTTGATTTCTTGATTTATCGTTGAATGCTTGTTTATGTTTATTAATTTATACTTGTTTACGTGCTTTTGTATGTGACCTATCATTCAACTGGATCTAGTGATACGGACCAAGTAAATCTAGAGTCTGGGATAGCTCTCCATATAGTAATTTATACATCTAGAATCATAGTTACACAAATATTGTCCTTCTAAGTTTGTGTCTAGGATACGCTTCGGGCTTAACTAGTTAATTGGATATTGCCAATGGTTTATTAATCGTGTTGACTAGCAGGTGACCTAGGTAATTCAACAAATAACGTTCTGATGCCATTGGATAGTTGGATAAGTGGATTACTAGTGTATAAATTACCATTAAGCGGTAAGTAGGTAAAGTCTCTATGAGCTAGGGTTTAACAAGATCACCATTGCTTTAATCCCTAAGATAGATTATAATTAGCAAATAAGGATGCTTTATGCGGATGCTTTAATTGTGACAGAATTAATGTGTCTAGGTCTTAGGATGATGTAACACCTAAGTCTTAAGAATGATATGCCACATCGAGAGAAGAAATCATTGCACTTAATAAACAAACCAACTTTCTAATCGGATTAATAATGTTTAATACAGTTTTCTTATATTTGGCTCGATCGCTCTTTTATCTTTTGTTTATTAGCTTGCGTGGGTTAAAGTCCCTTGAATTGATTATAGTCACCAACCAAACCGTGCCAGTCTCTCAGGCTGAAAACCTCCTTTTCCCGTTAGAATTAGGATTAAGACTGACATAGGTTTAGAATATAATAGAATTAACATAGATTAGATAACCAAGATATTAATTAAATTGATAGATTTAACCTCGCTTCAAGTGTTCGACACCTACTACCGATCAGGTACACTGCCCGTTAAAGTGTTGTTTTTTGTTTAGTCGGCAAAATATAAATTTAAAACTTGAATCAATAAAATATACACCACACAACGAAACATCAAGTTTTTGGTTTGCAACTGACGTGGCAGTGAAAAACATTAATCTTGATTTTTAATTTGATTTTTAGTTTTTAACTTTAGTAGAAAGATCTAACCCTTTAGGATTAGTGTTATTTAGATTTAGTGTATATTCTTGTATATTCTGTAGATTTTGTATATTCATCTTTAATTGTTCGCTTATATATATTTGTATTTAATTGTTTGCGCATTTAATTATTTTGCTAAAACACTGTTCTGGTCGATAGCTGAATACGGCGTATCCACTTCCATCGGATACGGTGTATCCAACTCTCTGTCCAATACAGCGTATTCATTCAACTGATTAATATGGCGTATCCACTTCCATTGGATACGGCGTATCGATAATATGGAACAGAAACTGATTCCTGTTGATTTTCGTGCCAAAAATTTTTCTATCTTTCTTCGGAGCAAATCTTACTGATTGTTTATCCCTTGTTACAGGTAGTGCATGACAAGGAGTTCAACAAACGAACTATTCACACATTATAAAGAACCTGAACAAGAATTCCGAAATATTAAAATAAAAGAAAATAAGAATAGAAGTGTAAAATATTTTTTTGTATTTTTATATAAAAAAAATAAAAACTTTCACGCGGAAAGGATCTTCAAGGCTCGAACACGAACAATTCCGTAAAAATCGCTACACCTCTCCCCGGCAGCGACGCCATTTTGATGTTCGTCTAAATACGTATCAAACAAATAACCCTCAAATGTATAATATATAAAAAATACGTATACTTAAGCAAATTATCATACAAATTATTCTTAGGAAAGAATAATAAGTAATCAACAAGGGTATCGTTCTCCTCGGTGAGAGGTGAATGGAAATTCACGATTACGTCGCGAATCGAGCTTGAATGTCATAAAAGATTTGATTTTGGATTCTATTTCTATTAATGAAACGCAAAAGCAATTAAAGGCAAGCAAACAATTAAAGCAATTAAAGATTAAGCACGAAAACGATAACGAGAATTTAAAAACGCGACAAGTAAATCAAATTTTAACCCTAAAAACTTAAATTTCAAATTTCTAAATCCTAAATGACTTAAAATAATTTTCAGAAAAGAAATTATATTTTTTTGACTTTTATTTTATTTATTATGAATTAAAAACAGTTTTAATTTCAAAAAATATTAAAAATAGTAAACAAACTTATAAAAATCTAGAAAAATTACAGAAGATACTTTAATCTATTACTAATGTAAGAAAAATAAAAACTGGAAATAAGCTAAACGGAATAAGATGCAAATAAGCAATATAAGCCTAATAAGCAAAACTGCTAAAAGAGAATAACAATTAAATAGTGCAAGTTATTAAACGAAAAAGACCCCAGGGAAGATGGTAAAGTGTGTGTGTGCAAAGGGCAGGTCACAAGTTCGAGTCCTGTGAACCTCCTTTTTGCAAAATATATTTTTTTTAATTTTCTTTTTGAAAAAGCAATAAAATAAGCAAAAACTAACAACTTTAATAAAAAGACTTTTTGACAAAACTTGAAAATAAGCCAGGAAAAAGCTATTTAAAACAGACATAAAACTTATTAATAAGTAAGAAAAAGCGCTAAAGAAAATGGCAGATTGCATTTTAAGACTTTTTGGTTTACTTGAAAACTGCTTGGTATTTTGGACTTAATAAGCAACTAGAAATCTTAATGAGCTAAAAATAATCCTAAAACTAGACTTAATAAGCACTAAGGACAAGAAAATAGCAAAACAAATAAGGCTGGAAAAGCAACAAAAAAACAAGCCCCAAAGAGAATAAAGTACAGGCAAACCTTTAGGAACTCTTTAGGACATTAACCACTATTTTAAGCTAAGCTATAGGTCAAATAAGCAAATAGAATAAGATGAAACATTAAAACAGATTAAGAACTATACCCAATTAACACTAAGAAGTTGAAATTAAGCAAAATGAGTACAAAAAATAAGCTAGAAAAAACTACTGAAAAAGACAAATACTACTACTTGTTTTTGGCTTATTGAAAATAAAGACATCTTATGGTAGCTTAAAATAAGACTTATATAGCAAAATTTTAAAGACTTAAAGTTAAAATAGATTAGGACCATGACTCAATAAGCAAGTTCAAACTAAAATTAAGCTTATTCAAACACTAAATAAGCTAACAACCTAAGCTAAAACAGACTGCATACTAACTTTTTGGCTTTTTACTACGAACTTTTAAGACCCTAAAATCACTTTGACATTTTAACAACTTAAAACAGATTAAGCTCAGACTATAATAAGCTAAATAAAACTAAACTCAACTCAAAACTTGTGGATCAAACAAGTTATAATCACTAATGCATTAAGCTCATGCCACTGAAACGTTAACCAACATATTATAAATATGTAATCAATTGCCCCACAACTAGGTAATATTGCAATATACCTAAAGAAATTCTCAATACAAAATGTCCTTTAGGGGTGATCGCGCCATGGATGTCACAACCCCAGACAGGGCAGTCACGGCCCAATAGATCTACTTAATGTACTAGCGCTCACCCATCATAGGTAATTAACAGTGCATGAAATTAGGGGGCCTTTTTGCAATAGGTACTTATGCAATTAGTTCACAATCGGGACCAGCATACCGAAAATCACTTGTGTTCAATTTATAAAACTAGCATGTATCTCCCTCGCGGGGTTTATAAAACATTTATAAGTAAAAATACGAGGCTATGAACTCACCGAGAGAACAATTAGATCAGAAGTATGACGAGTCTCGAACGAGTGGGAAGTACTCCTAAGCACCTCTTAAAAGACGTGACGCGACTTAGTACGTAGAAAGAAACAATACGTAAGAATTAAACAAGTGATCATGAGATGTGTTTCCGAGATAAGCATGGCATTCCACTAGAACTTCCCCAAATCCTTTTTAATCCCAAAATGACTTGTGATTTGGTCTTATAGGTAAATAAACACCTACTAAGTTTTGGCTTTTAATTCTTATTTTCTCAAAGTGTACTATACGTTTTTAAATTTTGAGACTAGACGTAAAAACTTAGTTTTTGATTTTGACTCGAATTCATGGACTCATATCTCCTAGCTCACAAATTTTCTAAATGTGAGGCTTTTACTCCTGGAAAGCTCTTTGTGTATAGTTTCCAAAAATGTAAGACTCATAATCTACAAAGTTTCAGAACTATGTGAAAATATTGTTTTACCCTTGGTTACCCAAAACAGAAAGTTTCCAAAAAATTTACCCTTTACGGAAATGGCCATAATTCCTAAACCATGATAGAAATGAAGGTGAGGCCAAAAGCTATAGCTTCCTTAATATGTCTACCACTGACCCAATATTTAAAACCTAACCTTTTATTGCAAAAACTTGGAGTTTAACTTGTTTTCTAATCATAGGTCTAGATTTGACCTATTTTCTTATTTTGACCATATCTCCCTCATCCCAAGGAGTTGGTTGGCCATCCAACTATTCTATGATGCCAAGACATATATCTTTCCAGAAATGTAATTTAATCATAGGCTCCAAGCCAAAATATTTCTTCTATGACACGTTTTTGCTACTGTTTCAAAACAGTCCCAAATATTTACTCTAAAACCTATCCAAACATCAATCCTAACTCTAACCAATCACATGCAATGCCATACCAAGCTCTTAAACACAACTTATCATCATATAAACATGCATTTCCAGAATCAAACATCCCTTTTTATGGATCAAAATCAAAAGAAAAATTAAAGATTAAGAAATAACCTTACTAGAAAATGATTTAAACAAGAAAATCAAACCAACAAATGCTTCTTTCTTGTTTGGGGCTGAGTTAGACCTACTCCAACACCCACAATCTTGACTCACAAGGGTTCAATACACCCTAAATAACAAGAACCCAAGATCCAACTTAGTCTTGATTACAATCTCCCATTAAAACTTCAAGAACTTCTTCAAAACTTCAAGAAAGTTTATCAAACTTTGCAAGCAACTTAAGGATGATGTTATGATGGTAAAAAGGAGTAGAGAAATTTTGTGAGAGTGGTGGTGGTGGCAAGGTGGTGTACGGCAGCAACAAGGAGAAGAAGGAAGAGTAGTTTCTTTTTTTTGTTGAGATTTGCATGAATGGGGAGAAGAGAAGAAATGAATAGGTTTATAGAAATTGTAAAAGTGTTGTGTGTGGGAATGGGTAAACCGGCCATAGGTGGGGGTATAGGGTGATTTTATATATTTTTTTGATTTTGTTGTTGTATGATTTAATTAAAAGGTGGTGTAAGTATTAGTTAAATAAAAGTAAGGTTTAAGGTAAAACGCGAGTTTTAAGCAAGAAATTTACGTAAACGCGAAACACAACGGAAAATGACAATGATGTAAATTATGATCATCGGGGAGTATTATGAGAATATTAAACCACTTAAGGCACGAAGACGGAATAGATTCCCAAATACGGCTCACTTAAAGCTAAGAACGGGAAATTCTTACCAAATCGGGTAAACGTAAAATTAATGACTTTGCTTAAAAATAAAAATAGAAGTAAAGTTCGGAATAAATAGTGACCTTAAATACGGAATGTTACATGTGTATATATGATGTATGTGTGTTTCTACTCTAACCTAAGGACTCCTTTTATAGCACAAGGAGCCCTGTACAAGATAAGACCTAACTAGATCTCCTAAATCACAGTGATAATCAGAGTACATTCTATATATAACAATAACGCGTATTTGACTATGTGTAGATCTTATCTTCATGTTGTAGTGGAAAGTCTTCAACCAGTGGAAACCTTGCAGTGGGAAAATATATTAACAGTGGGAACCATTCAACTAACAGTGGGAGTCCCTTAGCATTTTATTCCCAACATATGTGTATTCCTATCTTGGTACCTACGGTTAATTTAAACTAAACTAAACAAACTAAATACGGGTTAGTCTTATGGATATGGCGTATCAGGTTAGTGAATACGCCGTATTCAAAATCTGACAATGATATTTTAAAGTGCAATAAAAATAAAGTACGTTTATACGATCGATACGCCGTATGGTATGGAGAGGATACGCCGTATTGATGTCTGGGAAGACAGACTCGATAACAAAATTAAATAACAATTCGGGTTGTCTCTCGGGAAGCAATTTTGTTTACAGCGAAGTCTTTAAGTTATACTTTTCTTCAGCTTCTCTTTTCACTATTTAGTGCGCGTCACCTTCCATCCTTCGTCCTTTTTTTAAAAAATATCTTGATAGATTTTGGACATATTATCTTCGTTTCTTTCCCAAATATCATATTCGTAACTTCTTATAGCAATATATTCTTCATTTGGTCCAAGCGAGTATTGAATGGCTTCAAACTTTTCTATTTTACACCTTCTTTTGTTAGGTAGCTCATTGATAGAATTAGATGTATTGCTATGTTTGCACTTTGTCTGACTTAGTTTTTCAATATCACGTACTTCATAGGCTTTGAAGAATGAATCAGTAGCAGTGTTGGATGGGTTTTCATATTTAGATTCCTTTAACTCATTACTGCTCAAAATATAGTTATCCACATATCTCTTATTCCAATTTCCATTCATCCAAGCGTGAAATATCACCTTTTGAGTCCTTCCATCCACTTTCTTATGGTATTTGAATGATGAGTTAATGTTTGATAAGAATTCAAGTGGATCAATCCCCCAGTTCTCTCCTTCGTCCAATATTTCATCCTCTCCATCGTATGATTCGGGATAGAATCTACAGAAGAATTTCTCAACAAATTCCTCCCAAGTTGTGATTTTTTCTCATCTCCTTCACTAATCCACCAATCTTTAGCATCATCGGCCAACGAGAGAGGAAAGACGTTCATTTGTAGCTGATGGGAATCTACGCCAGGAACGTAGATCAAATCAACCATTTTAAGTACCTTAGCAATGTGATCCACCACGTCTTCATTATACGTTCAGTGATATATGTTCTTTCTTAATTCCACCAAAAATTCCTTGCTGAGTTCAATGTTTATGTCGTTACTGGTGATAGAAAGATTTAATTCAGTTGGAGCTCTTTCCATGTTATCAGATAGAATTGGTTCAGCCATGACTTCTTGTAGTTCCTTCTTCAATCAACTAGCTCTGATAAGTTCTTCCTGTCACAAAGGTAAAAATATCAGCAGGATTTGCTCTGAAGGAAGGTAAAAAATTTGGCACAAAAATCAATTATTTTAGTTTCTGTTCCAAATGATTGATACGCCGTATTCAATGGAAGTGGCTACGCCGTATTAATTAGTTTGGGTGAATACGCTGTATTGGACAAAGAACTGGATACGTCATATCCGATGGAAGTGGATACGTCATATTCAACTGTCGACCAGAACAATGTATCAAACAATTAAATACGCAAACAATTAAATACACAAATATACAAGCAAACAATTAAATACAAATATACAAAATTTACAGATTATACAAGAATATACACTAATCTAAATTACACTAATCCTAAGGATTAGATCTAATCTAATGTTAAAAACCAAAATATCAAAATAAAAATCAAGATTAATTTTCACTCCCCGGCAGCGGCACCAAAAACTTGATGTGTCGTTGTGTGGTGTATATTTTATTGATTCAAGTTTTAAATTTATATTTTGCCGACTAAACCAAAAACAACACTTTAACGGGCAGTGTATCCGGTCAGTAGTAGTTTCGTGATAAGTAAGGTGTCGAACACTTGAAGCGAGGTTAAATCTATCAATTTAATTAATATCTTGGTTATCTAATCTATGTTAATTCTATTATATTCTAAACCTATGTTAAACCTATGTTAGTCTAATATCCTAATTCTAATGGAAAAGGGGGGGGGGTTTCAGCCTGAGAGACTGGCACGGTTTGGTTGGTGACTACAATCAATTCAAGGCACTTTTACCCACGCAAGCTAATTAACAAAAGATGAAAGAGCGGTCGAACCTTATATAAGAAAATTGTATTAACCATTATTAATCCGATTAGAATGTTGGTTTGTTTATTAAGTGCAATGATTTCTTCTCTCGAGGTGGCATATCATTCTTAAGACTTAGGCGTTACATCATCCTAAGACCTAGACACATTAATTCTGTCACAATTAAAGCATCCGCATAAAGCATCCTTATTTGCTGATTATAATCTATCTTAGGGATTAAGGCAATGGTGATCTTGTTAAACCCTAGCTCATAGAGACTTTACCCACTTACCGCTTAATGGCAATTTATACACTAGTAGTCCACTTGTCCAACTATCCAATGGAATTAAAACGTTACTTGTTGAATTATCTAGGTCACTTGCTAGTCAACGAGATCAATAAACCATTAGCAATATCAAATTAACTAGTTAAGCCCGAAGTGTATCCTAGACACAGACTTAGAAGGACAATATTTGTGTAACTATGATTCTAGATGTATAAATTACTATATGGAGAGCTATCTCAGACTCTAGATCTACTTGGTCCACTTCACTAGATCCAGTTGAATGACGCATACAAAAGCGCGTAAACAAGTATAAATTGATAAACATAAACAATCACTCAACGATAAATCAAGAAATCGAGATAAACAAATACCAAACATTCAGATCTTCATAATAATGGCTAATACCCGAAGGTATTAGCCTTCAAACGTCATAATAAATATAAGAGTAATTATTTAGCCAAGGTAAACTAACCGAGTTAACGAATGATACCAAAAACTGAACGATTACTAAAGTATATGGAATTACACGTTGTCTCCTATGGAATTGAATATGTTGCTAGACCTCTTCTGCTCTTTTTCTCCTCTGAAAATCGACTTTTGTGGTTTAGGTATCGAGAATATGATTTAGCATAATTAAAACTCGTTTTTGAGTTTTCTATTTATATGGTCTGGAAGTCGGTTGGATACGGCGTATCCATGAGTTGGATATGGCGTATTAGGGATTTCTTGAAGTAGAGGCCACACTTGATATCTTCCAGAATATTATATTGATTCCATATCTTAAATACGGCGTATTGAGTCATCTGGATATGGCATATTGATCTTTATTCCTTTGTGGTCATTGGTGAGTGCAGGCAGGGATACGTCGTATCTTCCTTGATGGATACGGCGTATTGGTCTTCAGAATAGTAATCTTTAAAATATCTTCATTTAAGCTCAAGAATGCACGCCTTTTGCTATCTTTCACCAATTACTCCATAATTACTGTAATTCTCAAATATAAACAATTAAGTAACAATTCTTTGCAATAACTATACAAAATGGGTTAATATCATGGGATAAATGATGATATAAAATAGACATTATTTGATGTCATCAGGTTGATCATTCAACAATCTTTCACCATAAGTACCACACCAACAAGGCAGCTGCATCGTACATACACAGCCGTAACGACGAAATAGACACATACAATCTGATCACATCCATGTTCATGTTTAACCAGCGGTTAGGATGAAGAATGATATAGGGTAGGGAGCTTCTAGCTTTCACCGAAAGTCGTCATCCAACAGGGCAGCTGAGACATGCTTACATGGCCATAACGACGAAATAGACATGCATGCTCGAACAAGTCCTTGTTCGAGTGGACATTAAGGTTAGTTGCTAGGAAATGGAAGTAAAATGGGTGTTAAACAAAATCCACAAAACAAATAGATTAAAGCCAACAAATAAGGTTCGGTTGCTAGTGACTTTCCTCCGACCGTTCCAAGACAAAGACTTGAACATATAGACAAACGCCTCGATCACAGAAATGACAAAGACAACCTAAGTTGGCGTTCCCATAACTGTCAACTTCCCTTACATCCCGCTCTTTACAAACTTTTACAGAATAAGTGGTGATATCGGCCACTTTTTACAAGACTTTACATCGTTGATTTTTGTATCGTATCAACGAATAATTGATCCTTCCAAGTAATTCCTTTGGTATAAACTTCTTTTGAACCAACTATGTTTCTTCCTTCTTTTCTTTTTATAACAATAAATCATAAATCTCGGTATAATTCCACCATCTTCACTATCATAATTCATCCGGATAGTCTTTTCCTTGTAGTACTTCTTCTTCGGGCATCATTCATAATCGCGATAGTAGTGAAACTTACGAGCTACATAATTTTCCCATTGCATTGTGTAATTTTTCGACCATTACATAGATAGAAAAATTCACTTTTACACAGGAAATACAAAACTTTACACGAAAGCAACTAGCAACATTGATTAAAAATAGGCTTAATCTACATGGTAGGCTAAGGTGCAAAAGTGTAACGAAACATATAATATGGTGTAGAAAAAGAAAGGAATGGCTTAACAGGTTGTTCTAGGGAATCTTACTCTATAAATGAGAGTAAACAAAGGGTTACACGGGAGTTAACTAACTAGTGTAGTTAGTTAATTTTATGACATGTAGGCTATTTGGTTTAATCCTAGAAATTTATCAGTTGAACATGTTCCTCCATCTAAATCCATAGTACTAATCATTGTGGTCTCGAGTGATATATCAGGCCAAGTTCTAAAGTCCACTACATCACCGGCACACTCATAATTTTGTGGAATTTTTAGTATATAGTTGGAAATGGAATAGGATTAATTCTTACGATATGTATCAAGGGTTATAGTGTGCTAGGTAATGTAACTAGTGATTTTTATAAAAGTCATGCTGATAAACCCCTTGACTGGGTTTCGAGCTCGAAAGTTTAGATCATCTAACGGTAGATGCATTATATTCATTTTGTTTGGGGGGGGGGGGGGGGGGTGTCCTGTTCTGAGAGTATATCTCTTTCCGGACACCGCAAGCAGGCGACCTCACTAAATATTGCTACTATAGTACGGTAAGTGTGAATCAGTGAGTTACTATCTCACCGATTGAAGAGAAAATTGATTTAAAAATCAATCGATTGTGTCACTAGTATAATGTGTATTTTTGTACACATCGAGAGTTTTAAGCTTTTATCAAAATTCATCCTCCGTCAATTCATAATCTAGACCGAATCGATGCCTAGTGTCATAAGTTTGATCCATTAAGGACCTCACAAGTCACCTACCTAGAGCTTGTTTGATGTTGGCTCTAGCAGGATTTCCAGGTTCACTGTGAATACTTTCGTATCACTCGAATGTTCTGGCAATATCATAAGTGAATTGCGTTAGACTCTTAGGATAATCCTTGTTTTCACAGTGTGTGAAAATAGGTATATTAGAATAGTGTCCTAACGAGATTAGTGATGATCCAGCCGTCTAGACGCATTGTGCGTTTTATATTTTTGAGCGGAGGCTGGAGCAGACTGCCACCTTTTCAATACCGACTAACTCGAAGTGAGAAAGTCAGTAGATTACGTGTTAAGTGTCTGTGACAATTGAAACAGAAATCTTTTGAGAGATTCTGAGTGGCTAGGGAGGGTTATGCATCGTATCACTGGGTCCATGATACTTGTCTTCATTGTCAGCAATCAACCATGTGATTCTGACAGCATATGAATTGACCCGGTTTCTGCCTAATGTTCAAGGAGGGCTGCTTTCTTTTTACCCTTTATCTTAACATTTCTTTTTAATTCTTCAACCCCTTCAGTGCTTACCAAGACTTCATTACTAGTACCTTGTTGGGTATGTTCCAGTACTAGCTCCATCTCAGTCCGCACTCTTCCCTTATTCTCACATTTATCCTTTTGTAGTCATACCTAAGGACTTCTACACTAACTAGTGGATTGTCCCTGGGTAGATCCCTCCGGCTCTGGCGGGATCGTGGGATCGAGTACCTAACCTTACCATCCTTATAACTCCGATAAAGTAATTACAGGGTCGGTCTTTGGTATTTCCACAATTGCCATCATACACCATTTGCTCCCCCTCAATATGTGTATCAATATTCAAAAGAGTTTAGCACGTATAGGAGAGCATATTAATGAGTTCATAAAGATCACGTGGTATCATAGATGCATATTTAAATCGACATTCTCTCCCCCGATCAAAAAATTTAAAACTCGTTGAGATTTTGGATCTCATTGATTTAAATGATTTAGAAAATTAGTAGAAAATGTGGTCCCGATTATGTGTATATTGATAAAGGAACACTCCCCCTTAATAACTAGGGTCTATTAGAGTCACCTTGCAAATCACTACTAATAATGTTCTATATTAACAATATGTTACAATGATTCCTCACGACGTTAAAGAGTATAAAATTTACAAAGAAGGATATCATCATCTGTTCTCCTGAATAATCTGTAGTCTTCCTTCTGCCATATTCTTCCACCAACAAAGCTATCAAAGTGTCGAATATTCTTCTGAGCTTGTACCTCTTCTGAATAGCAAACATGAACTGATGCTCTGTTCACATCAGTCATGTGTACAGAACCTGGTATTCAACCCCGGATTGACTTTGTTAACTCTGAATTCCTTGACCTGATAGTCTAAAGCTTCATCAATTTGTTGTAGAGTCCCATCACTGAACTTGTGGATCTCGTTGAAGCGCATGATCATCTGCATTCCATACTTGTATCTGAACACCACGGCTCGTGGGGAGTCAAGAATCTTGTAGTCATGCATGAACTCGAGCCTTGTAGCTTCCCAGCGTTCAGCTAAGTTTGGTAACTCTCGATGCCGAGTTGGAAGTCTTTTACCCGTTGTCTGATAACCAGATTCCTGATCTATAAGTTGACAGCAGTAGAGAGAATCTTCTTGTCCCTTGGCGGTAGGTGGTTCAGGTGACCTTGAGATTCCACATGTATAAGAGGTCTTCAAAGTCAGTTTTTTTTTTTTTGTGTGTTGTGTCTCGGACAGATCCTTGAAGTCGTTTTCAACAATAGTATATTCCTGATTATCTGCTCTTCGAAGGACTATCTTTTTCATGTAATCGTACATGTAAATCGAAAAGACTTCGATCCTGAAGACACTTAAGATTCTCATGTGAGTCCTGACAATAGCTCTTCGGTTGGTTTCTGCTGAGTGTCGGTCGATGTAGAATTTCTGTCTCTTAAACCACTAGTGGAAGATACCATAGGTTGCAGAAATGTGACACATGCACTCTTCTTCGATCCACATCTGATCTGGAACCATCTGTTCTAGCCCGACATCAAGATAATACGCAGCTTTCATCTTTGTGATTGACAACGCAAGTCTGTCATCCTTGCTGCCAAATCGTAGATAATCTGAATCTTTGTTGAAGAAGAACTCTGTTTGAATCGTGACTTGACCTGGAGGACCACCCAATGAGAGTGGTCTGCTGACGTTATACCTAAGAAGTCTGTCATCTACTTGATTGGTCAGAAGCTTGTGACATTCCTCCATCTGAAATTAGAGATGAATCACGTCAGGATGGAAGGCTTTGACAACTTCATATGCAGGACCTCCCAAGTGTTCTGGTGTGAGCTTTGTGATTCCTTGCTTCTTGCAGAACCAATCAATAAACACTCTAATATCACCGGTCTGTGAAAGCAGAGAGTTCTCCGGTGGAGGTACGTAGCTGGAGGCTAACGCAGATGCCCAGTTGTGGATGGGGACAGGTAGACTTGATGAGGGAATAGACCAAGCAGGTTCAGGAGTTGCAGGTCTTTCATCTTCGGAAAGAGGCATAAACCAATCTTGATTCAGATTAACTCTGGGAATGTGCCTACTGCCGATATCTTCATCATCAGACACCATATCCTGAGCTTCAAAGTCTGACTCTTCATGCATAAATACGTCTTCGGGAAGAGATGAGGCAGGGGCTCGAATTTTGAGGTGGTCGTTGTCCAGGCTGTGTATGCAGTAGTAGCGGCTGTCTTGGACGAGCCCGGAGCAGCTAAGCCTGGAGACTGATCATCTGGATTAGTTGTTGGAGACTGTGGTGGTGGAAGAGGATCTTGAGCGGAATCCAAGGCGCTCCAGTTTGTACGGAAGCCCCCTGATGCACCTGACGGTGTGGAGGAAGGTGGCGGAGGTGGTGACTCAGTGGGGTTTTCGGTGAATCCCTCTACATCTTCATCTTTTTACGCGTCTCAGCCTTGGTCAGCATCAAATTGCTCACTTTCATCACGAAGAATAGATTTTTGTAATGCTTCATAGGCCATCCGGTGATCCTCGTGGCCCTTGTCATAATTCTCCTCAAGCATGCGTTGAAGCAGAATCTCCTTCATGTCAGAAGTAGGGAGATCTTTGAAGCAAGCACGAAGAGGGGCTCTCATTGCATACTGAACTGATGCGATAACAACCTCTTTTACCATTTCTTCAATTTTTCGGTCAATCTCTTGCTTGTCTATATATTCTATTGTCTGCTCTCTGATAATTCTAGACAAGTCTTGAGTCTCCAATTGGTGGATTCCCACTATCTGTTCCTTGCTTGTTCTAAACCCTTTTTTTCCTCCAGTGCTTGATTTGCGTCCACCTGATCCGTTATACATTGTTCCAGCTCACCAATCCGTTGAATGATGATTGAGTTTGAAATGCCTTGTTGTGGTTGAGGTGAAGGTGGTGGAAGAGTTGTTGTTGTTGCTATTGTTGTTGTTGCAGTTGATGTTGGTAGTGAAGCTTGAACCGTTGTGGAGGCTGGTTGAGAGACAGTGAGATCAATAACCGGAGTGGTCATTAGAGGAACTGACGAGGTGTCCTGATGTATGGGAACCGTGACCAGAGATTGAACTTCCGCTTTAGTATTGGTCTTTTCAGGTTCGTCTTCCTGTGACTTCTCCGCAAGGAACTGATTGGTGAAGCTAATTTCCTTGTCGAGGTTTTGCAGAGAAGACAGGGTTGCAGCTGAGCTTGCAGGATCCTCAAGTCTCACATCACCTTCAGTTGGGAGTTTAAGATTCTCCTGAACCTTTGGATAAGCCATGGCAGTGAATTCTTTATCCATTTGCTCTGTGTTAGGTTGTGATGAGGCTTCAGCGATTCCCAAGTCCATGTGATCCAGGTTTGGTCCAGCGTGAACCACATGACTTGATGGTGTCTGAGACACGCCAGCATCACCAGGGTTTGTTCCACCCTGGCCTTCCTCTTGAGCTTCTGCATTCGTCTCAGGAGACACTTCCTCATCCCTCATCATAATCCTCTCACTGACATTAGACCCATTTCCGCATACAGTGACAAGTTTTCAACAGACAAAGGGTTCACTGTGGCAGGAGTGCGCCTCTGAAAGATGAACTATTCAGCAGGGTTCTTTTTCTTTGGAGTCTGAAGGTTGAGTAGAACCTGAGCAGCTTGTTCCTCACCGACTTTCTCTTTCCCCTTTCCCTGTACCTCTGGAAGTGGTTGAAGTTTTCCAGGTTCGGGTTCTCTGATCACCACCGGTGGAAGTGGACCTCGAGGTGCTGGGTAAGCATCCTTTAAGCTTTCTTCCATAACCTTTTGCATAATATCAGCCTCTTCATCTTCAAACCTGGGTTCATCCGCCGGAACACCTTCATCTACGAAATCATCTACCAACTATTGAGAGCTCTTAAGAGTTCGCTTCTTCACCACCTTACCAGCTTTTAATAGTTTGGCTAGAGATGGTGCTTTAGTGGCGTCCATAGCCAGCTTTCTTTTCTTTTCCTGAGGCTTAGCAGGTGCAGGTTTGGGTTTGGGTGGTTGAGATGAAGTAGATTGCGGTTTTGGTTTCCTGGGTGTTTTCGGTTTTGCCCCCTTTGCTGGTTTGGGAGCCGGTGCTTCATCGTCACTGACAACTTCTCCGGCGAGATACCGCTGGTACTTAGCAACCTTTGCCACATATTCGGGGTAATAGGTAGCAGATCAAATGTTCTCAAATATAAGTGTATTCAGAATTGCCATCACAAACCTTACTCTTTTGGTGTTCTTGAATGAGAACTTCAGGTATCCCAAAGCAGACTCCTCATAAGGCAGGTGTAGTGGAGAACCTGGTCCTATTTATAGGAACTTTGTGTTAAATGCTCTGGAGGTGATTGATGGATCAGCTTAGTGAAACAGACACCAGAATTCACAGTGGATTAACTTCTTTTTCCCTCCGTATGAAAGCCAGATACATCTTGTCTTCTATGAATGAGTGATACACTAGTAAATTCTCTCAGCATAATCTATATTTGCCTTGTTGACAACACCCAACAAGATCTGCAACACTGGAGCTCTTGGTCTTTCAAATGCTGAAGTTTTTCCTGTGAGGCAAAGATTGATGATAGTGGCGAGTGCCCTCCACGGTTGATACATGTCATTTGTCACGACTCCAGATAAGGTTCTGACGACATTTGGGTAACCCAGTTCGTTGACAAAGGAGATTATAGTGTTAGCATTTGGTGGAGGTGTGAAATTGTCGTTTGTCTTGGGGATAATTGAAGTGCATCTCTGTAGTAGCTTTGTGTGAGATAGTAGCGGGTTCATCCAGCTGACAGTTTATCCTTTGTTCTTTGTCAAATCAGATGGGGTCTCAGAACTGCCTGGATGTATCTGTGGAATGGTGGAGGATTCGGTGAAAGCTTTGAAGAAAGTGGTGTTCTTCAAGATGTCCACTGCTATCTTGAATATGGGATTGGCTTGAGTTCTTTCCACATACAAGATTTTTCCCACTGGAACCCATTTGTTGCGAGGCAAGATTTGCTCATCTGAACGAGTAGGTGGAGAATCAGCAGCAACTGGAACCTCAGGAGCATTGATATTTGCATCAGCCATTGTAACTGCACACATACATCAACGAAGACATACATACAGAAAGGTGATGTTAGATAAGAGCACATGCTCAAGGGTTAGATAGACATAGACATAAGTCCAAGTCAAGATAGACACATTGATCATATTTGAAGTGATAGTCAACCGAGATGTACAACACTTAAGTCAACGGAAGTCAACTCATGACAGTGGAGACAAAACTCAGTGACCGATACACAATGACCAAAACTCAGATGACATGACAAAACGCAGCTGGGAAAACATATCACACAAAACGCAGAACATTTAAAAGCCAAAACGCAGAGACCAATTTTATTAGTATGTTCAAAACGCAATAGGCAAAACGCAATGCATACAAAACGCAACACCCCAAAACGCAAAGAATATTTTAATAAAAATTAGACAAAACGCAAAGGCAAGACGCAAAAGGCAACTATCAATCAGGCAAAACGCAATTTGGCAAAACGCAGGAGTATTTTATTCAAATATAATCAAAACGCAACATTTTTAAAAAGTTTGAAAAGGTGGGTACTGGGGGTGGGGGAGGGGGGCCCCTTACATTTGAACTAAGGAGGGTCTCAATCTCAAAACGTTTATTGATTGCTTTTATCCGCTTTGCACAAGATCCAAACAAGACGCTAGAAGCATATTAAACCTCAAATGCAAAGCATAGATGTAGCAACACGCAAGGGAATGTATCGGGCAAAACCAAAGCATATATAAGGCAAAACGCAACAGAGGGATTCCACACAAAACGCAATCAAGCACTTTATACAAAATGCAATCAAGAACACTTAGGCAAAACGCAAAATACTATGGCAAAACGCAATCAAGAAAGGTCAAGCAAAACGCAATCAAGAACGTTCAAGAAAAACGCAACCAAGAACATTAGTATTCGCAGATCTCAACTTACAACCTAACGCATCCAAGGCTTAACTCGATAATACTATACATTCAATGAACCTCACTAACCAATTAACTCAACAAGCATCCATTTCACACATCATCCGATTGAGATTTAACTCAAAAGGTCAAACTTTTACTCGAAAATCACAAGGACTATAAACAAGAGTTTGGAGGAACAATTAACACATCAAATAGGCATCCTATATGAATTCTAATGCTAACCCAGCAACCAAAACGCATCAACAAACACTTACCAAGATTTGGATGATTATTTCGCACAACAGTCCTAAAAACAAGCAATTTAATGAATTTCAGACTCATGTGCTATAGAGGTTTTTGAGAGAAAAAGTTTGACTGAGTGTTTTGAAAGTTTGACCAACAGTAACTCGCTGACACCTTAAATACTATTACAAGATTCACATATTGGCAGTTTTGGTCACTACACTTTCAAGGTTCATAACTTTGAGGTATAATGTATGAATAAGGCTAGGACAAGTTTTAGAATAGGCACAAATGGTCCTTATAGTTATACAAGCATAGAAAACATTTAGCAAATATCACATAAGTCCCTAAACTCACAAATTGTTGACAATTTGGCCTATTTGAGTTAAAATAACTCTGACTCCCCGTCATATTGAAACCCCGTTTAATACAAAGAACCTTTTACAAGATAAATGAAAAATGCGTGTTAGATATCATAAATTTGAAAACTCTCTCCCCTCAATCAATGACCCATTTTCTATTGAAAGAGCTGTAGTCGTTGATTGAGTGTCAAATTTTGAGAAATTCAAGTCTGATTAATTTTCAAACAACACTTTTCCACCGTGGGTAACACAAATAATTTTCTGAAGAATCATAGACGAAAAATCATTTGGTTAAAGAAAGAAGACTTCTCTTCTATAACAAGAAATAATGCACTGAAACGTACATTAATTCGGAGTTGCATGTATATAAAGTAATCCATGCCCGGGAGAACTTAATCACCCGTTGTCAGGAACAGCCGTCTTTTTGGCGACAAGCTTTCCTCAATTTGAAAAGCGGGTTGCAGTCAGAAGGAACTGCAAGCCATAAAGACATGTTTTGAAAAGTTTGAACTTCCGTTCGAGCTTCATTTAAAAACCCGTGTCATTATTGAATGACATTTCTAGGTCCGTAAATGTTATCGATAAACGGAAGACATGTCTTGAAAAAACTATTTTTGGAATTTTAGATTTTTTGATTTTTTGTGGGTTTTATATTTTTGTATTTTCTTCTTGATGATGAATATGTACATATTTACATAGGATACTCGAAGCAAATCCGTTACTCATCCTTATCATCCTGAAGATGTTTGAGTGTCTCTGGCTTCATACTCTTTATGCCAAGCCGCGGG